>CABHPQ010159090.1:10032-46097 GCA_902168405.1 Peromyscus aztecus
AGAGAGAGAGAGAGAGAGAGAGAGAGAGAGAGAGAGAGAGAGAGATTTTGAATTTCCCTTCTGGAAGAGGAGCTGTAAGGCGTCAGGGCCTGGCTGAGGGGTGTGATTGGAGGGCGCCTTCGGCATCCGCCCGCAGCAGCCGCGGCCCCAGCTCGCCTGGCGGAATTACACCAGGCGGCGGCGCGAGCTGGCTGAGCACACGGCACCGCCTGCTGGAGTCGGCCGGAGCCCTGCAGTGGCTTAGACGGTTGCTGGGACCACCAGGTCGGTGCTGGCCTCGGGCCGGGGAGGCGGAACCGGGCTGGGGGCAGTCGGGGACCGCTCTGGCCTCAGAACTGTGGGGAAGCCGGACAGTGCGGCTTTGGGGGGCTCCCCAAGCCCGCGGGGCGCTGGCGTGCTGGGAACTGCGCCCCTGCCCGCTCGGCTTGGTGCTGAAGGGACAGCTCCCCGCGGAAGCCAGGCTGAGGGCTGGTGTGGTGGACACAGGGCAGGCAGATGTGGGAGGGCAGATGTGGGCACCTAGAGCAGAGACAGTGCGGTTCGGGGAGCCCGGACCGCCCCGAGTGCCGAGACTCAACAGCGAATCTGAAGAACAACTTCGAGCCCACAAGACTAGGGTGGAGGACGTGGTCCTCAGCTACTTCGGGGTGTGGCTACCCCAAGCCCTCCGGGGCCCTCTGCTCCCTCACCAGAGAGCCGTCCTCAGGGGTAGTGTTCAGTTCCCCAGGGGAGAGTCTGAGGGTGGCAGAGGCCAGTTGGAGAGAGGAGTGTCCACGTCGATGGGGGGGAGGACTATTTGTCCTCTTCCCGCAGGAGTGCGGTTGGGGCAGCTCAAGCCCGTGTGGGAGTCACAGGATGCTCCCCACTCTCAGACTGCCCCTTCTACAGCAAAGTTTAAGATCAGTCGGGGGCTCAGGGTTTAGAGGTGTGGGCTTGGGGAAGGGGACACGCAGTGGCCACCTGAAAGCCCCAGGGCAGAGCTGTCGCGAGGGCTGGTCTCCATGAGGGCCTGGGGAGCAGCGCCTGGGAAGCCTACCCTCTCTTCCGTAGGGGGAAAGCCCCCGCCACTTTCGTGACCCAGACAGGCATCCTTAACTCTCACCCAGCCTTGGCCGCCCCTTCTCCTCCCCCCAGGACATCTTGCTTCAAGGGCTGTGGGATGGGGAAATAAGGGAGATGTCCTCTGTCTTGGCCATCACCATTAGCGTGGGGTCCCTTGCAAAAAGGAGCTGAGTGTTGAATTGAGTTGTGATTGTAGTCCGTACTCGAATCAGAAAAATCAGAAAAACAGCCGCAAAGACAAACACTGCAGATGCTCCAGTGTGCTTGTCAAAAGGAGGGGGCCGGGTCTCTGGGACTCGACGGAACTGGAGCAGGTGCCTTGGCTGCCTTTGGGCTGGGACTGACTGTAGGAGTGTTGGGGGGGAGGGCGGTCTGGAGGGAAGATTGAGGGCCTGCCCTGGCTCTTCCGTGACTGACAGCATAGAAGTCTTTGCATCAGCCTACCTCCCCCTCTCCTTCCCCAGTCCAACACCCCACCAGCAGCCTCCACCCCCACCAGCACCCTTCCCGCGCGGAGACAGACGGCAGCTTTCCGCAGCCGCTGAGGAGCGCCTCCTGGCGGTGAGGCCGTAATCCTCAACTACACACAATCCGCAGGACCTCTTCTCCCAAGCCCACCCGTGTGCCCGTGTGGTAGCTACAGGCACATGGACGGACGGACACACACACACACACACACACACACACACACACACACACACACCAGCGTCTAGGAAGCTCAGAATCAGACATGCAAGCTCACCCTTTGAACACATGCACACAACATTAAATTCCACTGAGCAAACAAGTTGAGGATGTCCTGTGGGGATACTCCCGATAGGTGAAATGGATAAGACACAGGCAACAGAAAAGCTTCTGTGATAACAAAGGAAAGATACCCAGGCAGATAGAACATGAGTTAGAGGCAGAAAACTGTCCTAGAAAGTGCCTTAGACCCTTAAAAAGCAAGAATCCATCCCATCTTGTCAAGGAGAACTGGGAAACCGCATGGAGGGAGAGTGTTGGAAAAAGATCTCAGAAAGTTAAAGCTGCCACTGTTGAGGATGGTTCTGGTGACAATGAAGATGCTTACTACATGCCAGACACTGGCTTAGACACTTGATTTGCATAATCTCGGTGCTCACAGCAGGCCTTGCACACGGCATCAACTGTCTACATTTTACACATGAGAAAACGTTAAGTCAAGTACTCAAGACCATTTCCTAAGTGGTAGTGCCAAGATCTGAACCAGTGAGGTTTAGGGGTTCTAGGGCTATAGGAATAGTGCACCCAAATCACCCTGCCTTGGGTGGAGGTGGGAGTACTGTGTCAGGGGTCTGGTTAAGACACAGCCATGAACGAGAACAAGAGGCAGAGAACGATGGTGGGTGCTCCACTGCAGGGTTTGAAGGTTAGAGCACAGACTGTGCTGGGTTTAACAAGGCCGTGGGAAGCCAGTGCAGGCCGATGGGTTTACATGTGCCTTTCAGGAAGATTAACCTGAGGGTCATGTGGAAGACAGGTAAGAGTAGAGGACAGACAGGGCCATCAGCCAAGACACTGAAGCAGCAGGAGGTGGGGTGAACAGAACTCTTCCCTGTGCCTATCGTATCCAACACATCAACCGAAGGCTGTGACAGCCAGTGTGTGAGGATACCCTTGTTCTCTTCCACGGTGCCTGGTAGACAGCAGGTACTCACAGAGTACAGGATGACTAAGTGAGTGAGTGTGTACTGATGAGAAATACTGACTGGAGTTTTTGGTTGAAGCAATTTAAAGAAGGCATGCTGGAGGACAAGATGGGAGCCCGGCAAGGATGAGATTGATCTTCCAGAGATTGAATTAGAAATGGCATGTGTAGTGCTATACAGCAGAGGGTTAAAAAATCTGCAGGCTTTAGAGAGAAAGACATGCGTATATGTGGCTAACTAGGGATCCTAAATCAGTAGGCAGAGATGGGAGGTTTCCATGGGAGGGGCAGAGGAAAGGAAAAGGGCGAGTTTGCTGGAGAAGAAAGAGAACCAGCAAAACAGAGAACAAGGACCTGTTTGGAAAGAATGAAAACCACAAGAGTGCTGTGTCATGGAATTCAGACCTGAGAGGCTGGAATTAGGGGAGGGGAGCAATGATCAACATCAAAAGCTACAAAAAGCGAGAGGGAGCAGAGGGCCGTGAGCACTCCCGATCAAGCATGGGTCCCCTAGGCACGCTGATTAGGGTGGCTTCTGGGCTGTGTGCTAAGGCAGCAGATCTCAGGAGCAGCAGACCTTCACCAGGAGATGAGGAGGAAGCGGCGGCGGCACAGAGTGCAGACTCTGGCACACTAGAGGGCAGAGAGTCAAAGAAGTGCATTGTTTAAGGAAAGGCTTGGAAAAGGGAGGCCCAAGAGACTAGGAAAAGGGCACTAAAGATTTAGGAAGGTGTGGTGATTTGTGGATAAAAGAAGAGATACAAAGAGAAAAATCTAGATTGGCTTCATCTAGGGGGAGGGAGTTCCCTGGAGCTAGCAGAGGGGAGGTTGCAGGTGTGTGCAATCACCACCATTAATCACTTTAATAATAGCTTTCATCTACTGAGCACCTGTCACGTGACAAACACATCCCACAGATGATTTCTAACCTTCAAACTGACCATGAAGCCCTCCTTTTATAGAGAAGACTCAGTTTCAAAGAGCTGTCTCACTGGAAGAAAAGGCCCCTCCAACAACATGCCTGACCTGTAGGGGGAGGTCTCCCCCGTAAGAGGCAGGGGTAAGGAGCAGGTTGGGCCTCTGAAGTCACTTAGGATTATCTTAACCATATGAGCAAAGAGACTGCCTAACAGCTGAGAGGGCCACACTAAAATCAGACAACAGAACTTTGGAGTACACCTAAGAAGCCCAACTAAGTAATGCCTCAGAATTACTTAGGACCCATGCAGAGCAATAGAGATATAAGCATTGAGAAGATTCAGTCCTTGAATAGATGTACTTTGAAGATGGGGGCCGTGAGGGGTAGCAGTGATGACCATTGCTGAATGAATGCATGAATGCAAGTGTACAAATAAGGAGGTAATTGTTGATGGATGGCGTAGTGCATTTGAGTAGTGTCCACAGAACACCCAAGAGAACACAAATGCATCTCTTGACTTACTTTTTTTTTTTTTTTTTTTTTTTGCACATTTCCCCAAATGCATACACCCATACACAGACACCTCAGAATGTAATCTGCTTGCGGGCACAGCTTTGTCTCTCTAATAATTCACTGTTACATCTTTGGTGTCTAAGAGACTAACACATAGTAGGTTCTCAATTAATGCTTGCTCCATGAATAAATACAGGGCTCTAAAGCCCAGATAAGAGGTCCAGGTGTCATTTATGTCAGTGATCAATAAAGCCTCTAGTCTGAATGAACCCCACCAAAAGGAAGTTTACAAAAGAAACAGAAGCAGGGGCTGAGGCCAGAGTCTGAGAAGCAAGCAGAACATGAGCCAGTAAGGAAAAGGGAGTGATGAGGAAATAGAAGTGGGAGACAGAAAGGAGGGAGGGGAGAGGAAAGAAGAGAGTTGCAGAACCAAGAAGAGAAGGGGTTGAGGGTACGGTGCATAGGCCAACAGTTAAACTGCAAGGTATTGCTTCTAGGGAAGGGCGGGGGAGAGCATTTGGTCCCAAGAGAGACTTGCCCGAGTCATGCAGCATGTCAGGGACAGAGCCAAGCTACAGCCCAGGTGTTCTGCTTCCAATTTGAATCATCTCAAATTAGAGTCCTCCGTCTTCCATACCACCTGGTAATTCTTTGAGCTCTATGTAAACACTGCGTAGAAACTCAAGAGTTCCTGAAATCACTCAGTTTGTTCACTGTTCGTTTTCTGTTCTTAGAAATTAAGTCTTCTCCCGAGGTCTAAAATCAATGGGAAGCATCTCAACAGAGCTGGGCAACTTTCAGACTCAGATTTCTGGGTGGGTTCTCTCGCCCTTACTGGAAAGCCTGTGTTCCTTTTAGACTTACTGTAGTCTATGTACTTAGATACGTAGTCGGCAATAACTGCCATTTGTATAAGCTCTGGCTAACATCTCCAGGTACTTGACCCGAATTTTTTCTCCTTTAAATATCAGTGCAAAGATCATCTTAACACTGCCCCATCTGGAACCAGCTGGCATGTTTCCAGAGACTCAGCTCCGTCTAGAACCTTTAATCAGTTATATCTGATGCCAAAACCTTGGGAACTTTTTCATCTAGTACATTATGATTTTTCTCCACCAAAAACAACCCATTAAGTGGTCTAATCCTATAGATACGTTCTTGGATCCCTTATTATGAAAAACTCACAGTCTGCTAACTCATTTTGAAAGAAACAGGAGAATCCATCAACGAATAGCCTGTGACCTTGAATTCAACTCGGCTGCAATAACCAGCCTGGTAAAATTCTCTGCCATCATTTCCCCAAACCCTTTTTTTCTTCCTAGAAAGTAATAGAGACTTGAAGTCTATAAGAGATAAAAGGCCCTGGGGGTGGGGGTGGCCTAATCCCAGTTCACCTCCACCCACATCGCATTTAGGACAGTTCATGGGTGCAGCCACACAGAACAGAGAAATTGGCAGCTGCCTTATCTGTTAAAGAATCAGTAGAACTCAGGGGCTGGAGAGATAACTCAGGGGTTAAGAGCACTTGCTGTTCTTGCAGAGGACCCAAGTTCAATTCCCAGCACCCACATGATGGCTCACAGCCGTCTGTAACTCCAGTGCCAGCAGCTTTGACACCTTCTTCTGAAAGGCACATATGTGGGATGCAGACAAAAACCCATACAAATGAGTTAAAATAAACATTAAAAAAAAACATTTTTAAAGAAGCATTACAAGTCAACAATTAAAGTAAGAGACCTCTAAGTTGGAGCACTGGGGTCAATTCACAGAGGTGTGGGCCCCCCCCCAAGGAGGACCCCCATGCTCTAATCTGCAGACCCCTCTACCGCCAGTGGGTTAGCCACTTTCTCGTATTCTGCATACTGCATTGCAATTATGACTTTATTTGGAGAAAATCTTCTGAGACAAAATAAAAGTGATAATAAAAACTGAAAGCCAGTGATCTAGGGAGAAGGGTAGAAGAACTGAGGTCAGCAGAGAGCTCACAAGGACCTCACTCTGCAAAGGCCAGAAGCACCAAGATGATAACATCCCCAATGCCCTCATGTGTAGTTCAAAATGAAAATCAACATTAAGCTATAAAACACAAAACTTATACATATGCTACAATAACAAATAATTTGCTTCTCTATTTGTCTAATTTCCAGAGTCTGGATAGGTTCCCACTCATGCTGGCTATACCTCTTTTTTTTTTTTTTCATGCACCTCTGATTTTCTGGGACCACTTAGCACGTGTTCATTTGCTTAGTGAGTTGAACCAATGGCCCAGCCCGTCTCCTCTCTGCTCTGTGCAGTAGCCCAGGCCCTGCCACTTCCATTTCAGGAAAGAGGAAACTGAAAGTGTAAGGAAAGGGTGTCACTCATTGAAGGTCACATGACAAATGACAAATGAGGATGTCGTTAAAACACAGCTCTTCCAAGCCCAAATCCAGTCTCATTCCAACACTCCTGACTTCAGTCAAATTAGGAAAAACATGTTCAAATGAAGGCTTTAAAATAGGAACCAAGACTGGAGAGAGAGCTCAGAGGTTAAGAGTGCATAGTGCTTTGGCAGAGGACCCAGGTTCTATTCCCCGCACCCACTTGGTGGCTCACAACCATCTGTAACTCCAGTTCCAGGAGATATGATGCCCTCTTCTGGCTTCCACAGGCACTGCACTTACACAGTGCACATATCCTCATGCAGGGAAATATTCATATACGCAAAATAAATGAATCTTCTTTTAAAATAATATAAAATAGAAACAGAAGCTGTCTAATTGCACATCCATGCCTGGCCCATGATACATGCTCAATAAATACATTCCTCCTATCTCCTCTTTCTTCCTAACAGGGCATTGAGCCTTACCCTCAATTGGTGATGCCCTGTGAGAACAAGAGTAAGGCCACCATGTGTCAGTCTCTACCGCCCTGCCTGGGAAGAGAGCTTTACCATCTGACCCCTGACCCCCCATCCTCTTTTGCAGGTAGACTCATTTCCCGGAGGCAGACCAGCCAGGAGTGCTGAATGCAAATTCAGTCACGGGCTAGGAAGCACTAAGCAAAGCCTACAGGATGGACTTTGTCATGAAGCAAGCCCTTGGAGGTGAGCCCCATCACCTTCCCCGTGTACCCCTGACCACCACCTGCCTTCTCTCCCCAACTGACCACACCCTCTTCCTCCCCTGACCACTCCACATCCCTGTAGGGGCCACCAAGGACATGGGGAAGATGCTGGGCGGGGAGGAGGAGAAGGACCCTGACGCCCAGAAGAAGGAGGAGGAGCGCCAGGAGGCGCTGAGGCAGCAGGAGGAAGAGCGCAAGGCCAAGCACGCGCGCATGGAAGCCGAGCGCGAGAAGGTCCGGCAGCAGATCCGAGACAAGGTCGGCACCCCGGGCAGCCCCACCTCTCACTGCCTGATCCCCAGCCCTCCTCTTAGACCCCGTTCTCTCTGAGCCTCACTCCCATCAGGAAAATGAGTGTCTCTGGGACATGTCCTCAAGGATTGTACAGTAACTATATCAGCACACAGGAAAGGCAACAACGTAACAGGTCCAACATCCCGGCCAGAGCCCCTGAGACTAAACATAAGTGGAACTCAGAATGTGTGGATATTAGAGAAAAAGTCCACGGTGCCCTGACCACCAGGTATGGAGCTCTGCCCTATGTCATTCATTTAGTGCACGTCTGATAGCACTATGCTGCAAAGTAACACCACAAGCAGCCTTCTGTCAGCCAGCTGTGTTGCAAAAGTGTGCCTCAGAACACAGGAAGACACTCAGTATTCAGAACTCAGAACTTAGGGAATTTCAAAAGGACAAAGGGGTATTATCAGTAAGTGTTAATTTTAAAAGAAACCGAGATATGTCCCTTTTTATGTTTTGTTTTGGTTTTTGGAGGCAAGGTTTCTCTGTGTCACAGTCCTGGCTGTCCTGGAACTTGCTCTGTAGACCAGGCTGGCCTTGAACTCACAGACAACCACCTGCCTCTGCCATCGCCCAGCTTGAGGCATGGTCTTTTATGTTAGTCCTCTACTAAGGACTGGGCTCAGTGCTCCAGGGAAGGCAGCTTTCCTGGAGAGTTTAAAAGTGCTGATAAGGCACATCCCCCAAGTCTGAGTGAGTGAAAAAGCCAACCCTCTCTTCCCCTGACTCAACTTCATGACTTTCTGTCCCTCTCTTCCCTAGTATGGGCTGAAGAAGAAAGAAGAGAAGGAGGCAGAGGAGAAGGCAGCCCTGGAGCAGCCCTGTGAGGGAAGCCTGACCCGACCCAAGAAGGCCATCCCTGCAGGATGTGGGGATGAGGAGGAGGAGGAAGAGGAGAGCATCTTGGACACGGTGCTCAAGTATCTGCCCGGGCCGCTGCAGGACATGTTTAAGAAGTAACCCCCCCCCCCCCCCCCACCCCCGTTATGACTTTTTTTGTTGGTGGTGGTCTTTCTTTCCTTCTCTCTTTATTCAGTTAAGTATCAGTTCCAAAGGGGAAGACCTCAGTTGGCCTCTGCCCCCTTCCCCAGCCAGGGGCGCCTCTCCCCTCTGCACTCCTTTACACTTCATCCCAGGGTTTCTAGTCTTGTTTCGCTCCCAAATAGCTTGACAAAGGAAGACAGCTTTACTCCAGCAGGGGGCATTGAACCCAGAGCCAAAGGCAGTGGGTGCCCCTCCAGAAGCCCAAGGTCTATGTTAGTGTGGTTACCCCCCCCATACATTCCTTCATGCTCCCCACTGCCAGGAGGACCATTGTCCCCAGCCAGCCAAAGTAATGACACATTCCAGCCCTGCCCAGCATGCTGACCATTGGCCTCTGAATTCCCAGTGGGAGTCCAGGTCAGGGCAGAGGCACTGAGTGGCCTGACTCTGAGAAAGGCTGTTTGTTCACAGTGAGCCTGCCCTGAGAGAGCCTAGCCCTGAGAGGCTCTAGCTGAATCTGGCCAGGTTAGAGTCTGGGCAAGAGGCTTGGGCTGTCCCCTTCCCTCTTCCTGGTGACCCCTACCCAGGATCACACCTCTCCCCATCCCTACCTTGAAAAGCACGGCCCCTGCCAAGCTGCTCCCTCCAAATGGATCCTCTTTGGACTTTAGCACATCTGTGGAGGAGCCTAGGGCAGGGCAACCCCTTATTCTCCCTCATCTGACTTAGGCCCTGGGACCCCACTGCCAGGCTAGGCCCCAGTTTGCCCAGCCAAGGGGCTGCCCCGGCCCCCAGAAAATACTTGGAGCCATCGGGCAGTGATGGTCTGTGCCATGGGACCTGTCATTGGTACAGCCAAACTGCCCCCATTCCTATCCACCCTTCTTCCCTTCCATGTCCTGTTCATGTGCTTCCAAGTCCCCATTGTCCCCAGGAGGACCCTTCTTGGTCAAAGCCCAAGCAGCTGGGGAAAAACCAATTCCCACCTGACAAAAGACTGTCCATTCACCCCACTGGCCAAGAATCAGCTCTCCTTTGGGGATGTATAGGGCTGCCATCTGTCCTCACACCCCGCACTGAGGCTGCCTGCTCTGTGACTTGTGTAGAAATGGAACAGGGACAGAGCGGGAGGGGCAGAAGAGGGATGAACGTGTGAGTCCACACACACACATCAGATAACGTATGGCAGACCCCATCATGCATCTATGTATGGTTAGAGTGAGATGTCTTGAGATCGCATGTGTGTGTTAGTCATCACACCTCTGTGCTAGAGGTTGTTTATATGGTGTACCTTGTGTATATGTGTTTGTGGGATGTGGTGTGCCTGAGTTTCAATTATATTCTCAGTGTGTGCCAGCCATCTCATGTGTTTAAAGATTGCATGTGTTAGCTTGTATATGCATGTATTTTCAAAATGGCATGTGTGTCAAGAGTGCCAGTTACCTGTTAGATGCAGAAACGAGTGTTTGAGAGAACTGTCAGGTGGGCCAAGACTGGTGTTCATGTGTGTGAGTCTAAAACAGGCAGCTGAATGTGTAAGTATGTGCTTGGACAGCAAGAACCAGAGTAAGATGCCCCCTCCCAACTCTGAGACCGTTAGTCACAGGTGGCCACATCTGACAGGAGATCTTACCCTTGGCCTAGAGTCCTCCCACCCTTGGGGGTTTCCTACCTGAGGTCCTCAGAATTCTACTGGGACAGACCCAGGCAGTGCCCCAGGAAGCCATGCTGGGCCCCCTCCAGGGCCTATCCCAAAAGCAGGGGCCCAGGAGGGGCGACTTGCCCACTCCCAAGCCTCTGTCCCACTGGCCCCATTGTGTTCTGCAGGTTTTCCATTTTAGTGGACTTACGCTTTTATTTCCGAGAAGACATGTATCTTCCTGTCCGTTTCCAATAGTTAAAGCCATATCAGTTAGACCGCAATACTTTAAAGACGAGACTAAACAATTCATATGTTTAGGGAACCAGAAAAGTCCCCTGGTCTGTCCCTTCTCTAAGGAGCAGGGCTTTGGCAGCTCCAGCTCCTGGGACTTACCCTTCTCCCACACCCCCTTGTGCCCCTGTGTCATCCTACAGGGGGCCAGTGTTTGTGTCTATGTCTGTGATGGGGAGCCATCTTGCACCCCTCTTGTCTGCTTGTTTCTGTCTCTATCCTGGGCAGGATGGTCATTCTCAAGAGCCTTGGGGTCCTGGGCCAGAGACAGGCAGGGACCAGTCCAGGGGCCCTAGGCCTCCCTAAACCCTGAGTAAGACTCCCACCTGAACACAGGGATGGATACCAGTGTTAAGAAAGGCCTTCCCCTTGACAGGGACCCTTAGACCTCAAAGGTGTTGGCAGGGTACAGAGCACCAGATGGGTAGTAGAGACCAAGACCCGGGGACCTACACGTAAGCAAGAGAACCCACATGGGCTTGAGGGAATCAGACCCTTCAATTGGTGTCCTCAGTGGTTTCCATGGCCCCTCTGGGTACCCAGAGTGGGCTCAGGGCTTTTCATCTCCACCCACAGCCCTTCAGGATGGGCTAGCTTAGCCTAGGTCTCAGTCTCCTCTTTTCCATGCCCAGGCAGCAGATTTTGAGGTTCTTTTAGAGGTGCGGCTAAGAGAGAGAATTTCTACTTGGTATATATCTGGTTCCACCCACACAAAGCCCAGGGGGATATGATTGACATTTCTGACACAGACCTGACTATGGGGAGAAAACAATGGGTGATCCTTAAAGGATGCTATGTACAACATTTATGGGAGGACAAAACTTGGACACTTGAGCAGGGGAAAAGATGTTTGTTCACCTGATGTGCCTAGAGCAGGAGGTGTGTGTGTGTGGCCCACAGAATGAGCAGATGAGTATATCACGCAGAAATGTAATATGCAAGTGACACACTGAAAAGAGGCTCCAGAATTCACACACACACACACACACACACACACACACACACACACACACATGCACGCACACACAGATCATGGTAGGTGGCTGGAGACAGAATGAGATGCACCACTGACATGGGACCTGTGCACTCTTGGGGAAAGCCACCAGGTTCCTGCACCTGGGACTCCCCATCAGAGAGAAGAAGCAAAGGGATTCTCCGGATCTCTATGGAGATAACACGGGGTCTCCAAAATGCACATCCTCCATTTCAGCTCCAAAGCACCGGAAAGTGAGTCCTTGGCAGTGGAACTTCATGAGTGCCTCCTTCAGTAGAACTGAGAGGTCTGTAGGCCATCCCAGGCATGTGAAAAAGAGAAAATGAGAGAGAGAATAGAGACAGAAGTGTTGCGGCCCAGAGCCCCCTTACACATGGGGTAGTTGGTGGGCAAACCAGCCATCCTAAAGACTTGTGGCTAGAGTAGGATGGCATGGGATTTCCAGCCCCAAGGGCTAGCACCCAGCTAGCAAAGTTGCCCAACCATAGCACCCTGTTCCATCTGCTAAGGTTTAGCCATCCCTTGACTGTATTGGGAGGCCTGGGGATCAGACTGGCTCCCATGGGAAATGCCTCCCAGCAAATGTCCCCTGCTCTAGTCCCCAGTCCTGTTGTCCCACCCTCTTCACCAGGGAGAGAACAGAGGTGCTCCTCCTGGCCCCAGGATGGGGGTGGGGAGCCCCACTGAGACCCAGCTGAAATGACCATCCTGCTGATGTGGGGAACCCCTTTCCCACAGTTGTGCTCTGTCCTTGTTGCTCTGCTTCCTTTAAATGTGTCAGTATCTGGGGGAGGGGAGGGCCACCCCCCTGCACTCCCTTGAACCTGACCAAAAGCCATGGCTGTGCTCCCCACTTTGTATGATGCAAATGCTAAGATGTACAAAACCAACCATGACAACAAAGAAAAAGACCTTGTACAGCAGCTTCCATCTGTCTGCCTCCTTCTGTCCATTAGCACCACCAGTGATGGGAGACAACCAACACAGACAGCTCAAGGTAGCCCAACACGCTCTATGTCTCATCCCCAGCTTCCAGCCGGGACACTGTAGAAATGGCCTCAGAAATCAATGGAGGCTAAAGTTGGGGCAGGCCCAAGTTCCAGGATCACTCTGCCTCTGAAGGCCGACTCTACAATCCCAGAGGAGGGCTTGTGCAGGCTGACCCTCGCATCCCATCACAGGCTGCCCTTCTCTACCCGTTCCTTGGGGTGTGCCATCCTGAGAACACCATGAACACAATAGATGGGCAAATGCCTATCAGTAGTTCATTCCACAACATGGATGGGGCCTTCCTTCTGGGCCTGGGAGGCTTGCAGGAGGCTGAGGACACACCGAGAGGACAGCACTCAGCATTCCTCTTGGACACACACACAGCTTGTTGAGAGTTCAGTATAAGACCCCTTTTGCTTCCATGCCCCCACTTCAGATCAGTCCGAAGTCAGGCCCATTTCTCTCTGGCTTCTCAGCACTTCCCATTGTCATACATGGGAAGTAATGTCGATCCCCACATACTGGTCTACCTCCTCCCTTCTCTCCATCCTTCTCCCTGGCACCCCAGCCCCAGCTAGAGGGTCTATCTAAAATTCAAACATCAATCTGGCGGACAGCATCCAGATGATCAAAATGGCCCTGTGTGATAGGACTCCAATGATTCCAACCTGCTAAGTCAGAGCCACAGGAACCTCAGTGTTCCATGAGCACTCAGCCCCCGCCCCGCATTCAATGCTACATCATATTTGTATAAATTACCCCTCCCCCTCATAACCTCGGCACAATCCTCAAGCGCCTCAAGATTTAGCTCCTGTCACTCCCCTCTGCACAGCCCACTGATGTAGCTTCCTGTCTCTTGACCAGAGCAGGATCTGTTACCATGCACACAGAGCACAAAGCATCACGGCTTTGTGTTGCAATAAAAGCCCCAAGCATCCAGACGAGCGCTTCCACCCAGCAGAGTGATCTTGAGCAAGACACTTAACCCCTGTGAGCATCTTCTCACAAGGGAAATGGAATGGTAATAATTATTCTAACCTCCACTGTTGTAGAGTAAGTAGAGTTTTTCACAAATGCCCTTATCATTGAGTACTAAGCACTCATTAACCAGCACTGTAAAGTCTATTTTTAAGATATATGAATACACACATCTCCCCAACGGCTGCAATCTCCGTAAGGACAACACATTTGTTACCTCCCAGTGTCTGTGGGTCAGGAGTCTGGGCACAAGGTTAGCTGGATTCTCTGCCTTCAGGTCTTCATGAGGATGCTAGCAAAGTGCAAGCCAGGGCTGGGATCCTCATCAGAAGGCTCAGCTGAGCAAGGATCACCCCCAAGTTCACACAGTTGCTGGAAGGATGCGATTGATGGATGTTGGCTGGAGAATATCCTCTGTTCCTTGCCATGTGGACCCCTCCATGGAGGCAACTCACAACATGAAGCTTGTTCCATCCCAGTGTGAAAACCAAGGTAACTCTAGATGAATTTGCTAGCAAAATGGAAGCCACAATTTTCTATCACCTAATTGCAGAAGAATGTGCTGTGTGCTATCGGCTAGAAGCAATTTCAAGTTCTTCCTACACTGACAGGGAGAGAACCGCACCAAAGTGAGAATAGCAGGACTGAGCCCAAAAGCTCCCTCCCTCAGGAAGGGCCAGAGCCCCGGACCTTGGCAGGCAGAGTCTTAGGAGGTGAAGATGTCTCACAGAGGTGCAGCGGCCATTGGTGAGTTCTCTGTGGAGTTCTGCAAGACAAAGTTCAGGCCTAGACCATGGGAAAGAAAGAGAATGAGGACTTCAGAATTCCCTGGGAGTCCACCACGAGGTGGACTCTGCCAGTCACACAAGACACTGCCCCCTCAAACCTGGCTTTGTGACAGCTTAGTCACATACAGACAGTCAATTCTTCTCTCCTCTCCTCTCTTTTCCTTACAGTGTACCTGTGTACTGGTGGGTAAACACTACCACCCTCCTGATTTTAATTGTGAAGTTTTTCTCCTAAGTGTCTTAATCCCCTTAGTTAAATCAAACATCTGCTATGTGCTTGGCACTCTACTAGGCACCAAGAATACCAGCCACACAACCTGATCTAGCTGACCGACTACTTGCAAAGGGAAAGATAGACCATTGCCCACTGCAGTGTATCCAGTCACTCACGTGTATTTTGGCCTTTGGTGAAGGCTCCCTTGAGGAGGCGACAACTAAAATGAGTCTCAAATGAGGAGGAGACAACTTAGTGGGGAAGGAGAGCACTCTGGGTACCAAGAACAAAGGCAAAGGGAGAGATGGAGACAAAGGTAGTTCCATACAGGAGGCAAGAAAGGGTGAGATGTCTGCCGGAGCCGTCTGAGCTATTGGTGAAAGCTGAGTCTGGGCATGGCAAATGCAGTGCCAAGCAATAAAATTTGAGCTCTACCTGCAGGCCACCAGGAGCTGCTGAAGGGCACTAAGTTGAGAAACCACAGGAAGCACAAATGGCATTTTGCATGGTCTAGTACCCCAGATGGAAAGGACGTTGACCACTGACTTCACCACAGGACCAAAAGATCTTAAAGTCAAGAAGCCTAGAGTGAGCAGGGGATTAAAGTCGAGCCCCCTCTCCTGTGCATTCAGGAATCCCTCTGTGCCACCCTTGGATGTGGGTACTTTTGTGTTTGCACTCCCCACAGTGTCCTGGAGCTCACTCTAGTTTGAAAGCTCCCTTCTTTCTCTAAACTAAAAACTGCCAGGAGGCAGAGAGTTAATGAAACCTCCTTCGATATCTCACTAATTGACTGCAAAGCCCAGCTTCTAGACCATTCACTTAGCACTTGTAATTAATTGGGGTTTCTTGCCTGATCTGAGAGATGATTTGATACTGCCTGAAGACAATCTTTTCTCAGTTAGGCTCCTCCAGCTGGAGACGTCCCTCACACCAGGCCTCTGCATGCATGCTGACCCAGGTATAAATTCAGACTCCAGTCCTTCCTCTTTGTGAGAGCTTGGGCAGGTCATCCCCAGCTCCAAGCATAGAGCTGACAGAAGCTTTAGACTCAGAAGGTTGGATGGGAACTGGCATCACCATATCAGTCTCCAGACCCAAAGCATCCATCCATCCATCCATCCATCCATCCATCCATCCTATCTAGAGGCCGGCCCAGGGCTCTTCATCTCTTGGTTACATCAATTCCCTGTGTGTTCACTGTGGGACAAACTTGGAATGACCCTATCTGTGTAATGGTCATGTCACTATAATAAGCTAGAGAGGAAAAAGGAGCCCCCCTCCCCTACTCAGAAAACACTTGCTCTGTGCCATCACTAAGAAATGATTGCTTTAAATACATGACCTATCTCAAAAGCAATCTGTAAGTTGAGCATTATCCCCACCTTATACAACAGAATGAGAAGCTTCCTTTTCCTGGAGACACAAAACAAGCCAAGAAGATAATGAGGAATAACTTTCTCCTTCAAGAGTTCCTCTTGCATCTTAAAACATGACAGCAGTGTGTCACAGTTACTTATCTGCAGGCACATAACAAATGGCCCCAACTTGGTGGCTTCAAGCAGCAAACATTCATGTTTCTTTGGGGCCATGAACTCTGGAGTGGGTGCCCTGGTGATTCACATGGGGATCTATCATTAAGTAGCCATCAAGAGAGCAGCCTGAATTACTGGGAGTGGTGGTGCATGTCTTTAATCCCAACACTCAGGAGGCAGAGGCAAAAGGAGCTCTGAGTTTGAGTCCAGCCTGGGCTACATATTGAGTTCAAGACCAGCCAGGAATACATAGACCTTGTCTCAAAACACACACGCACAACAACAACAACAACAGCAGCAGCAGCAACAAAGATGGCAGCCTGGGCTACAAATCTTATCTGAAGACTCAACTGTCCAAATGTGTCCAGATGACACGCCTCTGAGACAGCTGAATCACAGCTGTGACAGTTCTGGCTGTTGGCAGGTCTCCTTGCCAGGGAAGCCTCTTTGCAGAAACTTTTGAATGCCCTCCCATCATGGCCTCCCCAGGAAAGAATCATCCAAGAGAAGCAGGTGAAAGCTTCAGTCTTTAGGACTTGGCGTCAGAACCTCACACCTCACACTGCTGCTTCTGTAGTATTCTGTTGGTCCCCGACACCGGCTCTGACTCAATGTGGGAGACTCTGCACAGTATGAATCCCAGAAAGGAAGATGGCTGGAGACTGGAACATGTTGGGGGCCACCTACTTCACAATATGTACCTCGACCTACCTTACAGATCTTTCTTCAAGGCTTAGGTCAGTAAACATTCCTTCATTGATCCATTCATACAGTAGAAGTTTCCTCATTCCCTTCTCTGTTCAGCAAACAGGCCTTCCCGTGCTCGTGATCTAAGTTAGGCCTACCTTTAGATTTGCATCTGCCAAAGTCATGGGAGCTTGGAGTCTGTGTGTGCAAAACAAGACACAGCCAAGCACCAGTAGAAAACATTTGGATTTTTTCCCAGGAAGCCTTGTTTGGAACTTGGGAGTCATTCAACGCTGGATATTGCATTTCACCTCTTAGGAGTTGCGTGGCAAAAGGATGAGGCCTGTGACAACTAATTAGCCACAAAATGTATTAAAATGCCTCTCCCAGGCATCAGCTTCTCAGTACATGGTACCGAAGACTACGAACACTACAGATCTTCATCAGGCATGGTGGCTCATGCTTATAATCCCAGCATTCAGGAACCTGAAGCAGGAAAATTGAGAGTTCAAGGCCGGCTAAGGCTACATAGTGAGTTCCCAGGCCAGCATGGGCTACATAGAAAAACCCTACCCCAAACAAATAAACAAACATAAAGACTATTAATATTGCAAGTATAAATAAATTGAGATTATAACGCCCCCCCCCCAAGCATTGGAAGAGAACACTGGGTTCTTGGACTCAACACTGGCCTTCAGCTCATGCCTGCTACCTCCTCCCATAGACTAGCTGAGCCCTGACTTGGCTCAGACAGCCCCAGGCTCCCTGGCTGCCAGCCCTAATCAGCAGCTCCAGCCAAGACCTCAAATTGATTTGCCATCGTTTAGCTGGGAAACAAGAGCTCTTCTTGACTCGCAGCCAAAATCCATTCTGTGATAGCAAAGTAATCACCTCCATAGTGGGTGTCCAGAGAAAGTGATAGAGATCTGGAACAAAAAGTCTCCATCCAACCACCCAGAAGCTGAGGCCAACCGCAGCTCCATCTCCAGCCCCACTCCTTCCTTCTGCGTGGGTGTGGGCAGCCTGCCATGTGTGTCCTCCCATGGGAGTGCATGCCCACCTGCACTTCACATGGCCAGATACAGTGGCTCTCGGACTTAATAGTACAGTGGAATAAACCTGGGCAAAATCTCCTAAAAAATATAATGATGCCTAGCTTCAGACCCACCCCCTTCTGGTTCAGTTGGTATGGTGTGCAGCCTGGGCACTGGGATTGTTTAAGAGCCCCACAGATGGCTCTACCAGCAGCAAGACTGCAGAACTACTATTCCTACGTACACAGTACTTGCTACCCCTGGCTGCACGCACCTCTGCACTATTTATTCAGTCACTCCAACATGACCATAGAGAACAAGGTCATTGAATAACATGGAATTGATATTCTAGTCAACAAGCCTGACAAGGAACAGTAAAATGCAGAGCATGTCAAATAGTACATGTCTGAGATGTCCCACAAGGCCAGAGCCCTTTTCACAGGACATATGAATTGCTCATGGACCTGACCTGTGTACTGCTGACCAATGTATGAGCCATGCCCACCCCAAATTCAGACTGAGCCATTGGCTCAGCCATACCATGATCACCCCCTCACCAATTCAGATGCACTCCCAGCCCTGACCATACTAAGCCTTGACATCAAGGACAGGGGAGGGCTGAAGTCCCATGGTAGACCAGAGCCCTGGTTGATGTTTGCTCCTGACTGTTCATATGCTCAGCCTGCAAATTCTCCAGGAACCCAATGCTTACTTCCCCACAACAGTCCTGCTGGCCTTTTTTAAACATTATTTTATTTCATGCATATGAGTGTTTTGCCTGTATGAATGTCTATACACCACATGTGTGCAGTGCCTACAAAGGCCAAAAAATACCATCAGGTTTCCTAGAACTGGAGTCACAGACAGTTGTTAGCCATGATGTGGGTGCTGGGAACTGAACCCAAGTCCTCTGCCAGAGCAGCAGGTGCTCTTAACCACTGAGCCATCTATCCAGCCCCCCTCTCTCTAACTTCTTATGGTACATAAGCCCTCTCTGGAGCCCATGCAGCCATGCTTCAAATTCTGAACATCACTCTTGCCCACAACCTTCTCTACAGAAAACACACTATGTTTTCTAAGGACAGTTACTACTAACGTCTGCAAGCACAAGAAAGCAGATGGGCTAGGCAGATGGGGAAAGCCTCCGTGTGAAAAGGTTGTAGGAGCTGGAAGGTCCCTTAAAGAGCATCCAATCCCACCCTTCCTTCTACAGAAAGGCCTAGAGACATCAATAAGTTGCTCAATATCACACAGCAAAGGGCAGCAGATCCAGGAACACTGTCCATGCTCCCTAGGACAGAGTGGGGACTGTCACTCATCTGGTGCATAGCAACCAGCATTTCCTTTAGGAATCCACCTTCCCCTGTGTCTGCTACTGATTTGGATTAAACACACCCTAATCAGCCTGAGGTTTGGGTGGGGTGGAGTGGGGTGGAGGGTTGGGGGCAGCTGAGGGAGCAAGGTTTGCAAACAGTGAGGTTTGCAAGCAGGTGAGGCTGCTGTGATGTGGGAACCTCAGGTGGCCTGAAGATGAAGCCAGTCCGAGACAAAGACACCTGTGAGCCGGAAAGAAGTAGAGTTACAGGAACATCACCTGCACCCCAGCCAAGCCACACCTGGAGAAATGCCTCTTCACAGCTTTTCCCCCATGCATCAAACAATTCCTCTTGAACAAGATCTGCCTTTGTCTCCAGGGAATACTTTCCAAGACCCCAGGGGAATTGAAAACCTTAGGTAGTGACAACTCTGTATAGAATGTCTTTCCTATACATAGACACCTATGATAAAGTTCTACATATAAATTAAGCACAGTAGGGGATTAACAACACTAATTAATAATAAAATGGAATGATTATAATACTATACTGTATTACAATCGCCAGCATTACTACTCCTGTGCTTTGGGGCCATTGCTAAGTAAACCAAGGCTTACTTGAACACAAGCCCTGTGCTACTGCCACGGTTAGTCTGATGAGATGGCTGCCAGGCACCAGATAGGTGGATGACAAGCACAGCATGGGCACATAAGACAGAGATGGTTCACAGCTGAAGGGCAGTGCCAGGCAGACCTGGAGAGTGTATAACTTAAAACTTCCACGTTGTTTCTTTCTGTTCAGTGTTCCCAGACTTTGGTTAACATGAATCACTGAGAAGCCAGAATGTGAAATGGCAGACAATTGGGAATTCTCTACCTCAAGCCAGACTGGCTTGTCTTCCCGTCAATGTCAAACTTATCACCTCAGTGGGAAGTCCCTTCTGGCTCTCCCTATACCAAACACTCCTACCTGCATTAAACTTTCTGCTTTCTAGGGCTGGAAAGGAAACTCAGCAGATAAGAGTACTTGTTGCTCTTGTAGAGGACGGGGGTTCGATTCCCAGCACCTACTTAGTGGGTCACAACCAGCTATAACATCTGTAACTCCAGTTCCAGGGGATCCATGGTCCCAGGCACACACGTGGTGCACAGACATACATGCAGGGAAAACACTCACACACATAAAATAAAATAAACAAATCTGAAAACAAAACAAAAAACAAAAACCTGCTTTCTCATCTCCACTGTCCTGATTGCCCTAATTTTTGGAATTTCAGAGAACATCATCCTCTCCCACGTGGTCACTAGCTTCTGTACTGACACTGTGGTGGGCAAAACAATGTCTCCTTCCTCAAAGATAGCTACATCTTAATCCTGAGGCTATGTGAATTTGGTGTTGCCATACACACCAAGTAGGAATTAAGGCTGCAGATGAAATGAAAGTCACTAAGGGTCCAACCTTAAAATAGGGAGCTGACCCTGGAGTGTCCAACCGGGTTCGGTGTAAACACCAGTGATGTTGAAAGTGGAAGAGAGAGGAAGAGGAGGGAGGAGAGACAGTGTGAGTATTCAGCCCAACACCTCTGAGGCTAAAAGACAGAAAAGGCCAAGGGCCAAGGAAAGTGAGTGAGTTCTAGGAGCTGGAAAACACCAGCACGCAGGTCCTTCCATCAGTGTGCAGAAGGGAGAGACAGCCTGTCCACACTTGATTTCCACCCGGTGAGCCTGAGCCTGCCTGATTGCTAACCAGAACTGGTAGAGAATGGACTTGTGTCATTTTAGCCACGAAGTTTGTGGTCACTTGTTACAAAAGCAATAGAAAACCAACATTGCATCAAAAAGCCCTGAAGTGGGCCTTGGAGAGATTGATTGACAGGCATCCCATTCCTTCCTGTAGCCGTGGCTAAGCAACAGGCACATGCCTGGCTCCAAGCTGGGTATTGGAACCTCATGATGAACACCACACCTAGCCTGGGCCCTCCATGCTCTCATAGTCAGCTGGAGGACTGAGCTAAATCTATAATTCTGGACGTGTAAAGGGTGATACCAGAGCCCTTTACATGGGCATGAAGGGAACACATTCAGGGGATGTTTCATAGAGGAGTTTGAAGCTTCACTCACTCTCTGGTGAGCTGAGATTTAAAACCAAAGGCAGGAGCTGGTGCTGTACCTCAGTGCTGGAGCACATCTCTAGCATGCAGAGGCCCTGGCTTCAGTACCTAGTACCGGAAAGGAATGAAGGAGAGGAAGAGGAAGGCATCCCAGGCAGACAGTAGTACTGCATGGGCAATGGATCTGAAGTGTGTGGGGATCTGACACATTGTAGGCATCGCACCTTGTAGGCATCGGGGTTGCAAAAGGTTGAAGGCGGGTACAAAGCAGCAGTGGCAAGCCACAGTCCCTGGGTGCCGGCGAAACGGAGATCCTGCCAAAGATGCTGAGCAGCCACTAGGAATATTAGGCAGAAGAGAGAGGGGGACAGGCAGTGTGACCAAGGCTGAAGTTATGGAAGGGATAGGAAAAAAGGGAAGGTGTGTGAACTAGAGCCTGGCTTCTTAAGCGCCCATCTAGCTTCCCGTCTCGTAAATGAATGCCAAGGTCGAGAAAGTCTGGCAACACACACAACCAAAGGGTAATTCAGAATCAAACATGAAATGAAATTGGGGTGGCTTGCACAGTGCTCACCCACGATGCATTGTGTTGTGTTGCGTGTCTTCACAGCAGCCTCGGTTCTGAACACACATAACTGTGCACATTATGGCTCCAAGAAACACCAACAAACACTGCCTGAAGTATCAGTTCTGATTCTAGACTACTGTATGTTATGGACTACAGTGTTTTTACTCTCTGCACAAAGTTTCCTACTCATATAGAAACATGTTGTGCTATGGAAAACAAAGTTTTTAGAATTTTCCATCACCATTCATCAGCATAGAAGTATCAAGTTGATCTATATTTGTATTGGGTTGTATTAGAATGTTTGGTTTTTAAATGCTACTATTTGAGCTGCTGACTTGAGGTCCAAAAAAAGATCATTAAATGAGTTTTGGCTTGGGATTAGGACAGAATTTCCAACAACTTCTGAAGTGGTCCTAAACAAACTTCTGCCATTTTGTACTATGTATTTATGATTTATTATCAGTACGTGTTTGATTTGTATCCCTATTTTATATATCTATATGCTATATACTAGAGAAACATGCAAAGTTTCTCTAGTGTAAATGGGTCATAAATGGAAAAGGTTTAGAGAGCCTCTAATTAGAGCATAGTAATGGGGAAGAGAATGAAAGACAATGGATGGCCAAGAAGAAAGTTCAAGGGACTGAGTGGGGCTTGCCTGAGGTGGGTCAAGAAAGGAACAGAATGGGGTTTGTTTACATGAGGCAGTAGAGCCCCTCATGGATATGAGGTATCACAGAGGATGAGCAGGTTGGAAGGGATGTCCAGATGCCTGGAAGCAGCCAGTCTCCACCCTGGGAGACATCCAGTAGACTAGAGCTTCTGGTTGGAAGCAGGAAGTTCAGTGCACTGATGACCCACGGAACAGGTAGTGAGGGAGAAGAAAAGAGGTCTGGAAACCAGGTCATTTCATGGGGAAATAACATGGTCCTCTAATAGGGAGCAAGAAGATGCCCCAAGACTGCACCCTCATTTGGAGGGTTCCCAAAGATAGACAAGACAGGGATACAAGGAATACTACAACCCTCAGCCCAGCTACCATGGAAACTAAGGACACACAACCCCAGCCACCAGATGTGATATAGCTTAGAAACACCATAGGAAACAGTTTGAGGCTAATTCAGCTCCCTACCTGCCTCCAAAGATGACCATGAGGACTCCTGCTCACAAGGAGTGGTTCCCACCTAGTGACAGACAGCAAGAGGTCCTGAAGAACCCAGCTTCAGCCTCGGCCCTATTAAATGACAACATTTTGTATTGTATTGTATTTCCCAGTCCAGGCACAGCCAACCTTCACCCCTTGTACACCCCACTCGGGAGTTACATTTTCTTCCTTCAACCACCAAGGTCACCATGTTAGGGAAAATTTAATAGCAGGCTGCCAAGTCCCCTGGGAACAGGATCATGAAGCTGCCTCACAGCTCTGCTCTCCTCTAAGGCCTTAACTCTGGGCCCCATGCCTCATATGCCTACCCCAGCTCTCCTGAACCCCTCACCATCCTCATTGAGGCAACTGAAACTTGGGGAAACCCCCACCTGGGCTCCAAATGAAAAAGAAAGGACCGAGCTCTGGGAGGGCTCTAAGAACTCTGATAGGGCAGCTTGGGAAAGAGTCTCTGGCCTCATCTTTAAGTATCACCAGAACACATCAAGTGGCTATGAACACAAGCAGCACACACAAACACATACATGTGCACACACACACATACACATACCACTTTTGGGGGGACACATGGGGCTTTCACTGGGTCTGTGACCTTTCAGTATTAAAAGGGCCCTAGCTTGGAAAAATTCCTTCTTGGACCTCAAGCAAATTTAGAAGAGTCTTGCCTTCTCTACTTCCTAGTGTGCTGGTGTTGGTAGGCATTCCCAGCTTCCTATAAAAATGGGGACCATACCCCTCTGTCCCTCTGTGATGGCTAATTCTCTCTCTCTCTCTCTCTCTCTCTCTCTCTCTCTCTCTCTCTCTCTCTCTCTACCTAGGAAATATTTCTGTGTCTGTGTTGACTTTTCAAGAGGTTTAACTGAGGAGGGCAGGTCTACCCTGAGCGTGAGCAACACCATCCTGTGAGCTGAGGTCCTGGGCTGAATGGAAAGGAGGAAGCAGGCGGAACCGCAACTTTCTGTTTCATGACCATAGACAAAACAGGGTTGGTTAGTCGCCCTACAGCCCCGCCACCATGAGGACAGACAGAACGACCCTCAAACTGGGAGCCACAAGGTACCCTTCCTCCCTTCAGTTGTTTCTGCCAGCTCTTCTGTTGCAGCGGTGAGGGACTCATCGGACACACCCCTCGTGCAGAAAGGATAAAAGAAGAGCCTATCTGGAGGGCACAGACACAGTGCTTCATGCACAGAATGTTCAAAATAAATTATACACCAGGTTTCAAGTCGCACTCCCCGGCAAGGTGAGGTGTCCAATCAAGATGCAGCAGTTGCCCTGGAAACACAGGATTCTCTGCACAAAGGGGCAGTGGATGCCATGGGGACTGGGCTCACCTCTCTGCCTTCCCTTAGGCTGGTCTTGTCCCTTCAGGGGCTGGAACTAATTCATAAAATCCTCTTCCTGCTGGGTTACTGCTAATCCCCTGAGGACCTCATCGGATAGAGTCCGTGACTTGGGCCCGTGAATCAGGGGAGTTTGACTCTTCTGTTCACATCCTCACTCCAAATTGCAGTCCTGATAGTGTGGGAGGAGATGGGAATGTACTCCCCCTCAAGCAAGGCGCTGGCCACAGCCAAGCCTGCACAATTCCACTCTCCCACTGTCAAGGCTATTACACCCCATGTGAGCTGGTCCCTCGGGCCAGGGGTCCTCCTGTACCTCCTGCACAAGGATTTTCCTAACCACTGGGTTCAGTTGCCTGTGCCTCCTTTATCCCAGGGTCAAAGCAGACTATTGATCACCATCCAGGCTATGGGATCCTCTGGGCTTTTATGAGGAACAGTCACGGACTTTACTTGGCTAGTTACTTTCCCTCCTAGGTCCAGGACTCCAATATTATGGAGTGAGGGGTACCTCTCCCGCATACCTAGTCCATGTAGTTTTGACTCCCTCTGACTCTAGGATGATTATGTGAGCCAGGTCCAACCCAAAGAGGACCATATTTCCTTAGCTGTAGTGACTCATTCAGGCGAGGTCACATGATCCTGGTGTGGCATGAAAACTCTCCCCGGGACTTTAGAGGAAACTGCTGGGGAAAAGAGGCACTTTCTTCCTGTTGGCTGAGGTTGCCAAGTGCATGTCTGGAGATGCTGGTGGTCATGGTAAGAACCTTTGTGGGAGTGATACTCACACACAGAAAGCAGAGCTGAGCAATTGTGCAAGTGGCCTGTCTGGACCTTGGGCATCACAAACCTGCCTGCATCAGAGGACACTGCCCTCATGATCTACAGCTTCTCAGAAACACCAAGCTACAACAGGAGTGAATCCTGAGAACAACGGCACTCGCTTGGAGCAATGACCTCTGGACTCACCAGCAGGCAGGAGGGAGCACAGAACAGCTCTGCATTCCAAAGCTTGACTTTGAGCAGACCACATCTGAGTGGGATTCCCCCTCCTTTAAAACAGGGTGAAGGGCTAGGAGATGGCTCAGCAGGTTAAGGCACTTGCTGCCAAGCCTGAGTTCAATCCCCAGGACTCACAGCACAAAAGGAGAGAACTAACTCCTGCAAGTTGGCCGCTGTGCCCCACACATGTTCCATGGTGTACACGCACATGCAAACACGCATGCACACACATAAATAAAGCAACAAAATAGGATTACAACCTTCACAGGAGGGGGGAGACCCTGCACTTTGCTTGTTGGACTGTGCTGTTCCCTCTTCTTCACCCTGTGAGCTTCAAACCCACGTTGGTATACCTCCAAGCAATCTTCCTCTTCCCTCTGTCCCCTGCCCCCACAGTGATAAAATAATTTCTTCTCCACCTATAACAGAGTGATAGCCCAAAAAATACATCATATGTTGAAGATATCAAAGGTTTGGGGCCAGCAAGATAGCTCAGCAAATAAAGGCACTTGCCACCACACCTGATGACCTGAGTTTGATCCTAAATTCCACAGGCTGTTCTCTGACTTCCACACACAGAGACACACACTAAACAAACAAATGAATTCCTTTTTTTAAGATTTTAAAGGAAATAGCAAAGGTCAAGAGTTTGTTAATGCATTCTGTTTCCTATGTGAGTGAAAATGTAAAAAATAAAAATAGCTGGGCAGTGGTGGCGCATGCCTTTAATCCCAGCACTCGGGAGGCAGAGCCAGGCAGATCTCTGTGAGTTTGAGGCCAGCCTGGTCTACAGAGTGAGTTCCAGGAAAGGCGCAAAGCTACACAGAGAAACCCTGCCTTGAAAAAAAATAAAATAAAATAAAATAAAACTGTATTAATGCACTTAGCCTAGCTGGTATCGGAACTCAGCATCATTTTAGCTGCAGAGTGCAAGGCTTTACTATGACCATCCAGAAACTGGCTGGAGCTGCAGGTCACTGCTGTTGCCCAGCATCATAAGGGAGCTTCATACTGCATAGCATTAGCCTGGGAAGATCACCCAGGTGTCATTCCTACTCAGCAGGTGATGCCCTTATACTTTCAAAAAGTTCAAAAAGCGAAAGAGTGTTCCGTGCACTTGAGCACTCACTATATGTCAGACTTGGTGGTGCTGAATTGACTCTGCACAGCAACTCTGAAAGGTAAAGGCCAGCTTATCGCTGCTCTCTTGTAAACAAAGCGCAGGGATTTCCCCGCTGTCACCCTCCGCCCTTGCAATTGTCCATCTTGCTTCATTTTTCTCTCTTCCCCTGTATCAGTTGCTTTCCTTACTGCTGTGACCAAATATTTGACATATAGTAACTTAAGGAAAGGAGGGTCCCTTTTGGCTGATGATTTGAGGGTGAGGTCCATCATGGCAGGGAGTCATGTGACAAAATGGGAGGCAGCCGATCACATTGCATTCACTTTCAAGAAGCAGCTAGAGATGAATCCTGGCACTCTACTGACCCGCCCTTTTCCCTTTTAAAAATTGCCTATTCATTATATATATATGAGTGTTCTGTGTGCGTGCATGTCTGTGCACCACGTATGTATCTGGTGTCCACAGAGGCCAGAAGAAAGCATCAGATCTCCTGGAGCTGGAGTTACAGACAGCTGTGAGCTGCCATGTGAATGCTAGGAGTTGAACCCAGGTCCTCTGGAAGAGCAGTCAGTGCTCTTAACCACTGAGCCATCTCTCTAGTGCCCTCCCTCCTTGTTTTATTCAGGTTCATGTCCCAACCCATGGGATGGTGCCACCCATATTCAGGGTGAGCTTCCTTCCTCATCTGAAGGTCTCTGGAAACCCCCTCAAACACATCCCGAGTCACGCCTTCTAGGTAACTCTAACTCCTGTCAGGTTGACAGTCAAGATTACCCATCACACCCCTCACACACAAGACTGTGAACTTGAGGCTGGAGAAACGGTTCAGCAGTTAACAGTGCTTGATGCTCTTACCAAGGACCCAAGTTCAGCTCCCAGCACCTCTGCTGGGAAGCTCCCAAACCACTTGTAACTCCAGCCCCAGGAGATCCACAGCGTCTTCTGGCCTCTGTAGTTACTGCGCTTGTACACATACTTACTCACATATACAGAAGTAAATCTTTGTAAAAGACTATGAAGTGTCTTAGTTAGGGTTCTATTGCTGTGAAGAGACATCATGACCATGGCAACTCATAAGGAAAACATTGTGTTTACAGGGCTCACTTTCAGTTTCAGAGGTTCGGTCCATTCTCATCACGGCAGGGCGTGTGGCGGCGTGCAGACAGACCTGGTGACAGAAGAAAGGCTGAGAGTCCTACACCTTGCAGGCAACAGGAAGTCGACTGACTCACTGAGTGGTACCCTGAGCATAGGAAACCTCAAAGCCCACCCCCACCGTGACATACTTCCTCCAACAAGGACAAACCCATCCAACAAAGCCACACCTCCTAATGGTGGCACTCCCTATGAGATTATGGGGGCCAATTAAATTCAAATTACCACATGAAGTCTCTGGAATTTGATCATCTTGGCATCCTGATCCACTCAGTGAACAATCTTTAAAAAAACACTGAAGTGTCCACGAACATTCTGAACCCAAGAGAAGCCCCAAAATACATCGTTCTGTTGTTCCCACCCACTCTGTGAAGATGCTTCTGTGTGCCTGTGGACCCTGGCAGAGCCTGATGGGCTGGATTCTAATATCACCAGTGCCCAGTAGCATGTGAAAGAGAAAGTGCTGTGGCATCAGGACTCCCACAGGGGAGAATGTGGTCCCTGGGAAGGGCCAGCTTCCATCTGCAGCTCTAGAAACAACTGCCAGACACATCATTAAGTGATCAAAGCAAAGACAAAACCTATTATAAATGGAAGAGAGATGAAAGGAAGCCGGTCATACTTGTTTGCATCTGCGTAAAAGTTACTGGAGGCACACAAGCCACTAACGGAAGGACTTGTTTGCGGGTGAGGACAGAGTGGACAGTGGCAGGTTAGGGCTCAGATTTTTTATCCTGTACTATTTTGTATTGTTTTGATTCTTGGGTCCTAAGAGTGTTATTATTTACTTACAATAAACAAATCAAATGTTTAAATAGTTGAAGAGGAAAGCCCCACTGTTTCCTGCTGTGGTCGCACAAAGATGTAGATACTGAGTCGCTGGAATTTGCAGTTATGGAGAAGGCAGAAAATGGAGATTTTATGTGAAATAGCTAAACTTGTTTCATGCCCTTGGAACACATACAGCATGGGGCTGGACAGATGGCTCAGCAGTTAAGAGCACTGGCTGCTCTTCCAAAGGACCCAGGTTCAATTCCCAGCAACCACATAGCAGCTCACAACTGTCTGAAACTCCTGTTCCAGGGCATATGATACCTTCCCACCAGTGCACATAAAATAAATTTTTAAAAAAGATTTAGCCGGGCGTTGGTGGCACACGCCTTTAATCCCAGCACTCGGGAGGCAGAGGCAGGTGGATCTCTGTGAGTTCGAGGCCAGCCTGGGCTACCAAGTGAGCTCCAGGAAAGGTGCAAAGCTACACAGAGAAACCCTGTCTCGAAAAACCAAAAAAAAAAAAAAGATTTAAAAAAAAAACCATATACACAGCATAAAACCACAGCACATAAGGTTTCCAGCAGTCAGGCATCATGGTGTCTTATATCCGCCATCATCCTCTTTCCTCTTTCCCAGCCCTTGGCCAATCTACTTCCCTGTCTCTGTAAGTGACTCTTCTAACCACTTCATAAACTGGGTTTATTTCACCAAGCATATTGTCTTCAAGTTTTGGTAGATTTTATGTCAAATTTTCTTTAAGATTGAATATTTTCCTGTAGATAGAGATCCACGCATCTGTCAGTGAACAACTGAAAAAACCCCATGTTTTAACTACCATTGAATAAAGCTACCATGTACCATTGTACAAGCATCTCTTCATGTCCCTGTTTAAATTTGGGGGAGCACATACCCCAAAAAGTAGAATTGCTTCATCATATGGTAATTCTCTTGTTAATATTTTTAAGGGAGCTCCATCCTGTTTTCCCATTAGATGTTGGCGACCGTTGAATTACACCAGCACTGAAGAAGCCGTGAGTGTTTTCAGAGGAACACTGCTGAAGATGGGGGGCCAGGCTACAGCCATGATGTGTAGAGTTCTTCAGTTTCTTTCTTAGTGTTACATAAAGTAATGCTTCGCAATTAGTCTCGTAGTAGATATGATCAAATAAGACCACAAGGCAATATAAATAAGTGTTTTTAAATCCTGGCAGGCCAAGAGAGACACCTGAAGTCCAGACAGGCTTACAGGCAGAGAGCTGCTGGCCCAGACTAGGCCCAGATCTCTCTGCTAATACTTTTTCTGTTGTCATAATGAAATGCCTGAGGCTAGGTATTTTGTAAGGAGAGTTTATTTAGCTGCAAGTTTGGAGGTGGAAAGTCCAAAATTGGGCAGCTTCATCAGGTCAGCCTCCAGTGAAGGCCTTCCTGGCTGAGTCACCACCACAGTAGTGGGACACATGTATGGCAGTCACACGCTTAAGACAGGAAGCCAGAGTGAGAGAAGGAGCCGGTAATGCTCTTCCTGGACGCACCTCCTAAAGATTCCAACTCCTCCAGCATTGTCCCTGCGGTCCTAGTCAACGTGAACCTGGGAGGGGGTGCCCTGTCTCTCAGTCACGACACTTGCTGATGCTGAACACTCAGTGTGGCCCAGACCCCAGCCTCCCTGTCCTCTCACTACAAATTAACACACCGTGAAGAAAACCAAAGAGACATGGTAACCAGAGCCAATCCTGAGACTGGCAAAAGTAGATGCTAATAATTGTGCACCAAGTGGATACAAGACCAGGAGAGGGAATGAATGATTTAAACAACAAACAAACACACAAAAAAAACTAGGGTCTGTGCCAGCCTCCCAGTTCACCTGGTCTCCATCTCAGAACCAGGATAGGATCTGCTGCCAAGAGTTTTTCAAGAAACTGGGCATTCAGAATGTATAGACTTAAAAGAAGGGTGTTGTAGATGAAATTCTAAACGATCTTATTAAATAAGAAACACAGAGCCAAATGCAGAGTTAAAAGCCCAGAGATCAGAGCAGTAGCCAAGAGCTAAGACCACCTTATCTTACCACTTGCTGCCGCCCTTCCCCTCAGAGAGAGACCTTCTTCCTGTGTCCTGTCTTTTTATTGCCTTTCTGTTCTGCCTTTTCATTGGCTCTAAACCCAATCACATGATTTCATCACTGCCTGTCTATACAGACCTCCAGGTCTCTATGGTTGGTACTGGGATTAAAAGTTCAGGTCACTTTGCTTTAGATGTGTCCTTGACCACAGAGACTCTGCCTGGCATGTGATTGGATTAAGGGCATGTGCTACCACCGCCTGACTCCCACTTATGGCTCACTGTGACTTCTGATCTCCAGGCAACTTTATTAACACACAAATAAAATCACATTTCAGCACAAATAAAATATTACCATAGGGTGTCTTAGGGTTTCTATTGCTGGGAAGAGATACCATGACCACAATTCTTATAAGGAAAACATTTAATTGTGGTGGCTCCTTTACAGCTTCAGGGGTTCAGTCCATTATCATCACAATGGGGAGCATGGTGGCATGCAGGCAGATATGATGCTGGTTACATCTGGATCAGAAGGCAACAGGAAGTGGCTGTGACACTAGGCAGTATCTTGAGCATAGGAAACCTCAAAGCCTGCCCCCACAGTGACACACTTCCTCCAGCAAGGCCACGCCCACTCCAACAAAGTCACACCTCCTAATAGTGCTGCTCCCTCTGAGCTCATAGGGGCCAATTACATTCAAACTCCCACAGAGGGCCTTCCAGAAATCCATGTCTGATGCCAGAACAGGAAGGACTCGTCCTCAGATCAAAACCCTCGGGTCTGCCCCAGGAAGGCAGAAGAAAAACCCAGTCCTCGGGGGTTCCTGACCTTTTGTGCAAAGAAACCTGTGTTTCCAGGGCAACCACCACCTCCTAATCAGACTCCCTGATTGTCCAAGAAGCATAGCTTAAAATATTCTCGTGTTTAATACCCGAACAAACCCTGTGCCGGGCTTTCGGCCAGGTGCTTTTTACACATGCTCTCACTTAATTCTCTCAGCCAGAATCCGCTCTGCACTTCAGGTAAACACACTGATGAGAGCCAGTGTTCAGTGACAGCAGAAGAGTAAGCCCCAAGGTCACACAAAACCTATACAAATCTGTCCACCCCCCCCCCAACACAGTGCACCTTTCTTCCACTTACCCAAAAGCTGGGGCCCTGTGAATGTATCCCAGAAATGTGCCAGGACACTGTGCAGTGTGTCTCCTGACAGCTGCACAAACCTGTCACACATGTGGACATATGAGCTGCAGTCTTGAACTTGGCACAGGCCCCAGTCAGGCTTAGATCAGGGTTGTGGGGAGACCCACCTCAACAGAGCAGACTGTCAATGAAGGGCAGCGGTGGAGACTGTGCTGAGGTGCAGGGGCAGCGTGGAGGGCTTTATAGAGCTGAAAATAGAACTTTTGGGGTGGAAAATTCCATCTGCAGATCTATTTTCTGCATTCCCAAGGTTGTGAATTCTAATAGAGGTTCTTATCGACATGTTGACTTCCAACCCCTAACTGCCTGCAGATGCTATCAGCCAACTTTCCTGTCCAGAGTTTCCCTGCTTGCCTGAGGCTCTTAGGTCATTAGGCCCTCCCAGGTAGACCAGCTGATGCTCTCCTGCCCTCCGGAAGGGTGACAGAGGTATCCCACTGATGAAGGACACGGCTGTCTTTGATTCCATCTTCTCTCCTTGGCTGTTTGTTTGTTTGTTTGTTTGTTTTTGTTTGTTTGTTTGTGGAAATGTCTTTTGAGCTTCCTATCCAGAGGGGCTGGGTTCATCCCCAGGTCTAGGGAAGGCCTCTGACCCAGGTCTGGCTCAGTGAGTGTCTTCCCACGCGATGAGCGTGGCACTGTTAAGCAGGTTGGTCACTCGGTTGTCCCTGCTTCAGTCTCGTTTTAACCTTGTTCCACTGGTGTTGCTCTGCTCTGCTCATGGGATGTCGCCCCAGTTCACAAAGGAAGACACCTGAAGTGAGGTCAATCACTTAGAGACAAGAGATAGAGGTGGGATGGGGGTGTAGGGGGATATCACGGCCGCCTTTGACTTCCTAGATCTATCCATTCCTGAAGCTATTTTCCTGAGCACACGAACAAATGACTTCCTCTCGTTGCTTGAATTATTTCAATTTAAAGTTTTAGAAATATTTTTATTAATCCTTTGATGTAACATGAATCTTAGAAGGTCTTATTAATAAAATCAAACCTGAGCCAGGTATTGGGGTAAATGCTGGAAGGTCAGAGAAATAAAACAAGCCACAGCTATCTCACCTTGCTGGATCCTCAGCTGGTCTTGCTTCCTCAGACTGGAAGCCTCTATGTCCTCATATCCGAATGACTCTCAGCTGAACTGCTACTAGAAGCCTGAATGCTTAACCAGCCCAAATGCTTCTCCAGGCCAAATGCCTCGAGTTTCTGGTCCTCACGCCTTATATACCTTTCTGCTTTCTACTACCACTCCCTGGGATTAAAGGCTGGCTTTCTGGGATTAAAGGTGTGTATCACCGTGCCTGGCCGTTTCCAATGTGGCCTTGAACTCACAGAGATCCAGAGGGATTTCTGTCTCTGGAATGCTAGGATTAAAGGCGTGTGCTACCACTGCCTATCCTCATGTTTGATATTGTGGCTGTTCCGTCTCTGACCCCAGATAGGTTTATTAAGGTACACAATATTTTGGGGAACACAAGTCCACCACACTTTGAGAATTTCATATAATGTCTTTTGATCATATTCACCCTACCATCCTTCCCCCAGCTCCTTCCAGATCCACTGCCACCTCCCTACACCCACAACTTCATGACCTCCAATCTGTGCTGCCCATATACTCCTGAGTGGGCGGGCACTGGAGCACAGTCATCCTACCAGGAGCCACACTCTTAAAGAAGTGTTGTCACTTATAAACCAACCACTGCCGGTTTGATATGTAACAGCTGCTCCTGTGGAGTCCTCCACACTTAGCCAAATGCTATCTAAGGATGAGAGATGGGCAAACTCATAGGTGTACAACGAATAATGAGGATCACCAAATATGTCCTCCCGTGGGATTAAACCTGTTTCCCCGGGTATGGGAAGTGCCACCATCAGACAGCCCCTAGCTGCCAGCACTTTCAGATCCTTCAGCAGAAAGAGGCTACCTTACTCAAGGTCACGTGCTGCTCCCGGGGCTGCTCAAATCTAGTAACTAACTGATCAGAACCAGGTCCAAAGACTGGGCCCTTTTACCCTAACTGGGAACAGTTCTAAAGGGTTAGGACATTTTCAGAACTCCCATATGTCAGCTGAGGCTGCTGAATGTCCCAGCTTGACTTCCCTCGGTCCCGTCTTGCTTCTGTTCCTTCCCCTCCACAAGTGCTGATCTAAGACTAGCTCTTAATTAATGTCCCACGTGCTGAGCTGTCAGAATCCTTTCCAGGAACCCGGCTTGCAACAGGTGTAAGTCAGCAAGGCAGATCTGGGGATGAGTGTGGGGCTGAGCCGCCTGCTGCTGGCTGGCACTGAGGAGTCCATCATGGATAGGCCCTGGCACAGGGGATGAGGAGCCAGACTTGTGAGGGGGAACTCATTAACTGGTGTGCTACACTTGAAAATGTGAGCTAAGGGTGACTATAAGGACCATTCAACTAGCTGGCTATTGTTAAGCATGGCTGGTTTAGAAAATGATTTAAAAAAAAATGCTGAGCATGACTAACTGGCAAGGACAGGTCAAAGAGAAAAAGCAGAAGGCCCCTGCCGGCCCTGAGGCTCTCATCTCAGAAGCACAGGGCGTCGTCACTGGCAATGTCTGGAAGGAAGATTTGGCAAATATTTCCTCTCCAGATCCCTCTAACCTTAGGAGCCTACAGAAATGGGCTCCTCCCCTGCTACAGGCTAACACTCACCTGTCATGTCTCCTGCTTCAATCTTCATCTCTCCTCCTGGCCACCAGGCCACTTCTGTGTGGTTCAAATATTGGCTGCTTTCTTCAAAACACAGGTTGAAATTGAATTTCCACTATGGCAGTGTTGGGAGGTGGGGCCCGAGGAGAGATGTTTAGTTCTAGTAGGCACCACCCTCTCCATGGAAGGCTGCTGTCTCTCAGGAGAGACATCTCACAGTCATGGAATTGAATGTTTCCTCTAGGGCACACTGGTACAACACAAACATGAGCTCTCCTTCACCTCCCCTCTGTTTCCCCCATGAGACAGTCACCTCACGAGAGGCTAAGGTCATGCTCTAGGACCTCCTCCCAGCATCTAGAACTATTGTGGAATATTAGTTTAAGATGCGTTACATTTGTTTATGCTGTGGAACATTTGTTTAATGATGCAAAGATGTGTTGCATTCTTTTATGTTGCATTTGTTTAACTCTGTGAAGCTGTGTTACTTTGTCTGCCTAAAACACCTGATTGGTCTAATAAAGAGCTGAACAGCCAATAGCTAGGCAGGAGACAGAAATAGGTGGGGCTGGCAGGCAGAGAGAATAAGTAGGAAGAGAAATCTAGGCTAGAGAAGAAAAGGAAGATGCCAGGGGCCAGCCACCCAGCCAGCCATGGAGTAAGAAGTAAGGGAAGATATATGGAATAAAAAAAGGTAAAAAGTTCAGAGACAAAATATAGAAGAGAAACAGGTTAATTTAAGTTAGAAAAGCTGGCTAGAAACAAGCCAAGCTAAGACTGGGTATTCGTAAGTAAGAATAAGTCTCCATGTATTTATTTGGGAGCTGGGTGGCGGACCCCAAAGAGTTATAAATAAATAAATAAACAAACAAATAAATAAATAAATAAATCCAACTACATAGAATCATGAGGCAAAATAAACCTCACTTCTTTGTAAGTTCCCAGTCTCGGGTATTCCAACATAGTAGAAACAAAAAATAGACTAAGCCAATGACCAGGAATAAATCACAATAAGCTATGGGCATACTGGGCTTGACAGGAAAGAGGAGGCTACATCTCCAAAGATCTGCAGGATGTAGTCAATACATGCCAGGAGAAACATGGGGCTGGGTTTTGAGGGTGTGGCCCAGGAGATGCCAAAAATGAACTATACAAGACCAGAACCCCTCTCTCCACACATACACACCAGCAGCCAGCATTGCATGTGGGATCCAAACAGCATCCACTCCCCAAGGCTTTCAGTAGTACACACTCGGAAGTTCAGTGAAGGCCCTTCTCGTCAGGCCAGAGCTGGCAGCAGGCAATGCTGTTATGGAACTGTCTCACAGCAGCAGGGCAGAAATGAAGACCTGAAAGTACAGAAGATGTCTGTCTTGGCACATTAAGAATTCTATAATCAAATGCAGTCATCCCTCCATTTGCCAGGGTGGGAGGGTCCAAACCCCCACAGATGCTGATCTGAGCATGGCCGGGACTCGTATACACAATGGCATGGGCATGTAAGTGTAACCTGTGCACCTCTCCCTGAGTACTGTAAATTGTTTCTAGATAACTTATAACCCCTGGCATCATGAAATGGTCTGCCACAGTTATACTCTATTATTTAGGGAATAATGACAAGAAGTCTGTGCATGTTCAGCACAAACAAAACCTTTTTCTATTTTCAACCCAAGATTGGTAAAATCCACGAATGTAGAAACCACAGATATGGAGAGCCAACAGTATGTGCTAATTTGGAGACCATTGGGTGGGACCATGAGCCCAGGGCACCCCTGTGAGCTGAGCCAAGGCTACAACTTCATTTTTCACTCCCTTAGCAGATCCACAATAGGGCTTTGAGTTGCCCATTCCCTAGTTACCTGAGTCACTGTGGAGAAGG
>CABHPQ010159091.1:7721-50089 GCA_902168405.1 Peromyscus aztecus
AAAGAAAGAAAGAAAGAAAGAAAGAAAGAAAGAAAGAAAGAAAGAAACGATGAACTTACAATGCAGACACCTGGAAGATACTCCCTCAGACAAATGACCAGGCTCAAAATCAACATGACAAGCCATGGTGGTTGTGCTGTAAGATGATATGATAAGAGAATGTTTACCCTGTGGTTCTTCCCTCTCAAATCCTACAGCCCTAAAATGGGAGAAGCTGACCCAACCATGAGAAGCCAAGAAGGTGTGTGAATTAAATTCAAAGTGGTGTCATGAGTGGCATCCTGGGGTGTTAGGAGAACCGAGACCATTGGAATGAAGCGTGGCTTCAGTTCAGCATAACGCATCAATGTCAGCCTGCTCTTGTGTCAGACGCACCACTGATGTAAGATGCCCGTAAGAGGGGGGCCCAGGTGTGGTGGAGGGTGCTGTTTGGCTTGTTTTCCTTTGCTCCGATCCAACACTCTGTCCAAAGATAACTCAGAGGAGCAAAGGGTTAATTTGGTTTACACTTCCAGGTCACAGTCCATCATCAAGGGATGTCAGGGCAAACACGCAAGCAGGAACTTGCAGGTAGGCCTGCTTGCTTTCCACACAGCATCACCTACGACAAGGGAACTCACATCATGAACAAAGAAGGGCAGCGGGAACCATGGAGGATGCTGCTTGCTGGATGACAGACAGGCTAGGCTCAGCTGGCCTTCTTATGTAGTTTAGAGCCACCTCCCACCTAGGGGTGGTACTGCCTAAATCAAGTCATAGTCAAGGTAACCCCTCACAGACATGCCCACAGCCCAACCTGACCTAGACACCTCCTCAAGTGAGGCTTTCCTCTTAGATAATGCCGAGCTACGTCAAGTTGACAGCTAACCAAGACAGGCACTCTGAGCTAGCCTCACAGCCTACAAATCTCAAACTAGTCTAAACAAAAAGGGTATTGCTTAAAACCCTGCCTCAGCAGAGCCAGCTCTTTCTGTGGCTCCACTGTTTGCTCTCTGCCACGGAGAGTAGGAAGATGGTCTGAGTCCTGCCCTCCTGTGTAGCGACCAATCCACTGCCAGGCAGTCTAACAAAAACAGCAAACTCAAGGTCCAGTGGGAGACCCTGTCTCAAAAAACGAAGGGAGGACCAGATGAGAGAAGACATCCCAACGTTGACCTCTGTTCTCCACACATGCCCTTGTAGGTGAGCTTACCATGGTGCAGACGCACACTTTCTAGAAGCATGTGAGGTAGTCCATTGCCCACACTTCACTTTGCTTCAGTAGTTGTGGATTTCTGAACCCAGTTGTTGAAGTCTTTTTCAAGAAGACAAAGATTTCTCCAGAGAAGGCGAGTTCCGTCCACTGCACATTAATGCTCAAACACCCAGCCCTGCCCTGGCCATCAGGAGCCACGGAACACAATAGCTTCCTTTGTGTGTCTCTCCTAATCTGCAAAACAGATGCAGCTTGGACAGTTTCCACTCAGGCTGTCCTCAGGATGCATGAGGCCTCACCACTCTGGCTCATGGTTCTGCATTCCCAGTGGGCAGGATCCCCATAAATCAGGCAACTGATTCCAACCCCACAATGTGCGGCAAAGGGGTTCTTGGCAGAAAGAGCCAACGTTGTTAGCGTATGACTTTCTGTCTAATTATTGAGTGCCATAAAATCCACATGGTATGAAGCAAATGGACCACAGTAAAAGATGGTTCCAAATGTGATCTCTCAGCCATGCTGGGCATGGCTCCTGCCTGTGTCCTGTGGTGAGTCAGAAGCCAAGCACAGGAAAGTGTGACAGGTTCCTCCCGTGGTCTCCAGTCCCAGAGAGAAAGCGAAGCCAAGTGGAACATCCACACACAGGCTGCAAGGACCTAAGGCCTCCCGGCTCTCAGCCTGCCCCGATCCACTCTGAGAGCCTCGTGAGCTGGCCAGCTTCCCACCATCCCAGGTGGGCTCTGAGACACTCTGTGTCCAAGGCTTCAGCACACCTGCAGCTTTGCCTTTTCATCTTTTGGGAAGCATGCTCACGGCGCCTTCTCTCCCTGCCCCTGCGTTTCTGGCTCCCTGGACTCGGCCATCTGCAGAACAGCTGGACGTTGAAACGACAACAGCTTGAGCTTCGTCCCACGTGTGGGCTGTGAGTGTGGCAGTCAGGTCACCTCGTGTTCTAGCTTCACTACTGCTGCTGTGATGATAATCTGAGAGAAAGCAGCGTGGAGGCGGGAGAGAGGAAAGGGCTTCTCTGGCTTTCCGTTCCACACTGCAGTCCATCACTTGGGGGAAGTCAAGGCAGGAGCTCACAACAACCAGTCACATCAAAACAACAAATTCGTTGTTGCTTGCTCGTCTCCTTTCTCTCTCTCAGCTACCTTTCACCTCTCTTATGTTATCTGGAATCCTGCATGGGGAATGGGGCTGCCCATAAGGGACTCGTTTTCTCCCCAAGATATACTTTGTCTTTCATTCTCTTCACAGGATGTTTCCTCCAAACAAAAGTTTTCTGTTTTAAATGGTGTAAAATTCACTAAATTTCCCTTTTCTGGAATATGCGTTTGGTATCAAATCTAGGGACTTGTCATCGAATCCTGGGTCCTCAGGAGTTTACCCTAGTTTCCTAAAAGTTTCATATTTACTTATTATGTCCTAAATCTAAGTGCGCAATCTATTTCTATCTGGATTTTCTACATTGAAAATCCATTCTAGCTTGATGAGATTTGGGGCTCATTCTTCTTGGAAGGTATGGGAAAAGCCGTCTTCCTTCCTCCACTGACTCTATGGTGAAGAGCTCTTCCTGCTCTTGCAGAGGACCCAAGTTTGGTTCCCAGCACCCACATCAGGTGACTCACAACCACCTGTAACTCCAGCTCTGCCTGGAACTGCTGACCCGTCAAATACACTCTCCCTTTGGCTCCTTCACACCCTCTTCCCAGCTTCCCTTCCTCTCCTTCCTCACAGGCTCCTCGGCTCCATGATTACATGTGTTGGGCTCTTTGAAGCTCTCTTGCAGGTCCTCTTCCTTCTGACTTTACCCCTCTGCTGACATTACTCTAAGTGCTGGCTCGTTTTGTCTGCAAAGACATGAACTGTCAGTGGATGGCTTCCCTCCCACGCTTCAAGAGCGTCCTGGGCTGACATGGTGGTGTGTACTGTTTGGGGACCCCAGGCTTCTTCTGTGCTCCGCCAATGCCTGGGTATCAGATGTGTTTAACAACCCACCATCACCTGGTCTGTCAACCTCCTGGGAGAGGGAAAAAGGAGGAAGCCAGATACTTTCCTGCGCGGACACGACTCAGAAGTGGGGTGCAGCTCTTCCACACACTGTCCACCAGCCAGAAGTGAGACGTGGGGGATGGTGGCTTCAAACCCCTCGGCGTTTGAAAGCAAGAGGATAATGAGAGAAACATTAGCAAAATTGGACCAGCAAAAGTGGCAGCTTTTTGTCAAATTAAAAAAAAAAAATGTCTTTCGGTCTACCACCTGTCTCCACAATTACATAAAAGAAAGGACATTCTAATGCTAAAATTGGAGAGGACATACTTTCAAAATAGAGAAAAGTCTTTTAAGTGAATTTAGATTTAGGAGTACTGCAGTCTTTGTGCTACCCAAACACCTGTCTCCGGGTTGAATGGGCGCCGTGATTGAGGGCGGCTGAGAGTGTCATCTGCATCTTCTTTATTTCTCAAAGCCGCTGACTTAGGGTTGGTGGCTTCCCGTGTTGTTAGACTCTGGGATCCTGTGTCAATTGCTTCCTGCTATGATAAAACCAGAGGGTTCGTCTGGGCTTACAGCACTCTGTCCCTCTGGAGCTGTAAGCCCAGACGAACCCTCTCTACAACTGGGTTTCAAAAGAAGGCTCTAAGAAGTGCATAAAATTCAAGTGAAAACTCACGGTAATTGGAGAAACTGAGGCCCAAAGAAGTCAGTGGTCACAGTACAAGGTCTCACTGTAGCCACCTCCAGGATCTAGGTCATGTGACCAGATATACTCAGCTAGGTACCCTGCAGGGGCCGGATTGAGAAGCTGGAGTCTGGTTTTGAAGGATGAGGTAGCTGAGGTTGGTTCTGCCCTTTGGGGTCTCTGCTGCCCTCCAGGCCAAATGGAGTTAATAAACAGAGAAACTGCACAGGAAAGTCTCATGGACAGGTCCTTCAAAATCTGCTCAGAAAATGTTCCCTTGTTTACAGAAGAAGGCATCCTAGATATGATGCCAGTCCTGGTTTATTTTAACCAAGAAGAGAAATTAGTGGCAAAAGAATATTTTCATAATGAATGGAAAGCTCCTCGTGACATTCTTGAGCAGGGAAAGGTAAACAAACTTTTTTTTTTTTTTAATGAGTGCTGCCTCAAAGGAGGATGGAGGGAATCATGGTTTCAGCTAAGATGAAGAGACACTTGAGGTTCAGGCTCTGATGTGGGTTTCTGCTCCTCCCATACACACATAACATGCATGTGTGCTTGTGTGTGCATGTGTGTGTCTGTACATGTGTGTATATGTATGAGTGTGTGTGTGTGTGTGTGTGTATCTCCTAAAGCAACCCTAGTTAGTGGAAAAAAAATTTAATATTTGGAAATTATCTCAGAGATTTACAGAACACAGCAATATCTATTTCAAAAACAACCTGGGAGTATTTGGTGTCCATTTTGGCTTGGTGAATTTCCACTGTGGGCAGTTCTACATAATTTCTTTCATTCCAGCCCAATTCACTTGGAGTGGCATGATTTGATTAAGAATTTCTTCACTTTTAATTGCATGCCAAGCCTCTAGGGCATCATTTGTTGGGTGGCCCTGAGAATGGGGATGGGAAGACATAGGAATTTCTGAAGGTTTGTGTCTGACCTGGTCCTCTAGTGAAATCCTGCCTGCTGTCTGGCAAGCTCTGGTTATTAGAAACAGACCTGGCTCAGCTGGCAGTGAACTCTCTATGGTCCATGGCCAGGAGCATCCAGAGGAGAGAGGCTGAATATGCCTTAGCCTCTGTAGAAGGAGGTTTCTCACTGCACTTGGCTGAAGTCCACCCACCCCCGAGCTGCCCTCCCACAAACTCTACCACCACAGTATGATAGAAGGGTCGGCATCAAAAACCAACAGCTACGTACAATCTACTCCACTGTAAATAAGGTCATAACACAATCTCACTGTTAGGGTTGGGGAAGGTATGAGGGATCTTATAGGTCAATTCTTACCACATGGTTAAATCCCACAAATAATAGATGGGGTCCTTGCTTTTCATGGCATCTGTTTGTAATGGTTAGTTTCAACCGTCCACTTGACACAACCCAGAATGACCTAGGGAGGGGTCTTAGTGAGGGATTGTCTAGATTACATTGCCCCGTGGGCCTGTCTACAGGGGATTAGCTTGATTTCATTAGTGCTGATGGGAAGACTGACCACTCACAGTAGATGGCGCCCCTCCCGGGACAGAGGCATCCTGGATTGTGTGAGTGGAGACAGTGAGTGAGTCCTAGCCAGTATGCACTGTGTATTGCTTTCCGAGGAGGCTAAAGAGACCCAGGACCAATGCAGAAATTCTAAGACTGACTCTTTGCTCTTGTGACCATGGGCATGATGAGAAAAGTTGCTCTAAGTTCCCCGACATCCCCACATTGACAGGCTGTAACCTGGAACTCTGAGCCAAATAAACCTTCTCTCTCTTAAGTTGCTTTGGTTGGGGAATTTTATCAAAACTTCAGGGAAGGAATGGAAGGTGCAATTACCTGACCCTCCTGCAAAGAATCCCCATTTTTGGTCAGATATCCGCCTTGCCCCAAGCACTGAGGTCTCACAGCAGGGCCTGGGGGAGGGGCTAAAGAGACCCAATTGTCCTCCATTCTTGCAGGATGAGACCCAGGTTGGCCTGTAAGCATGACTAGATACTGAATGTAGGGGTGTGGCAAGCCATGGGCATGTGGTCTCCTAAGAGACCCTAGCCGAGTTGCCCTCATTTCCAGCATGCTATTTCTCAAGTTGATGCCTCCATATGAAACCAGCCGGAGAGTGAGGCCAATATCAAGAATTAAGGAACAGGACCCAGGCAAGGAACAAGTCCATAGAGATAACTCCTTAAGTATTCCAAAGCCCGCCATCTCCAAGTTTCTCATCAGCCCCCAGGAACAGAATTCCTGGTAGATAGGGAGATGTTGCAAACAACACAACTGGCCTCCAACTCTTTACCCTGGAGTCTTAGTCTCCTCAGTCATGAGCTCTCCCCAATGAATGTACACCTCTCCACAGGTAAACTGTCCCCCACTAGGAACTGCCCTCTCCATGTGTACATCCTCCAGATGGTGAACCCTCTCCACAGGGCTCTGAACTCAGATTCATGAGCCATCTCATCTCCTAAGCAGTCTTTCTCCACAAATGGGAAGCTGAAGGGGAAGCCATGCAAGATAGGAGACCATTGCGATCCCATTCAGAAAGAGAAAAGCCCAGAGGAAGGGGGATGGGGTGGGCAGAGAGGAGTAAACAAAGTTTCTACTCTGCATTGGTTACTTTTCTCCTTGCTGCAACAAAATCCTTGATGAAAGCACCACGGAGAAAGGAAGGGTTTAGTTTGTCTCACAGACCAGGCACAGTCCATTACCATGGCAAGAAGTCACAGCGGCCACAGCCTGAGGCGGCTGGCCACATTACCTCCACACTCAGGAAGCAGATGGAGGTAAATGCAGGCGCTCACTTTTCCCTTTTTACTGGTTCATTCTGGTCCTTCAACCCTTGGAATGGTGCAACCCACAGTTAAGAAGTGTCTGTCCACCTCATGTAACACTGTCTAGAAACTTCCTTGTGGACATGCCCAGAGGATTGTCTTGCATGTGACTGGAGATCTGATCAAGTTGACAATCGATATTAATCATCAAAAATTCAGGAATAATTTGCAAAAGAGCCCAGATGCTAGGCAATTTAAAACACTGTGCCTGGGTTTGGCTGCTCTGGAGCTGGGGGCTCAGGGTTTGTTTGTTTGTTTTGGTGGGGGGTGGGGCAGGTGGCAGTGGGTGTTTTCTCCAGTATTATCTCTCTGTGCACTGGGATGTGTGGGCCACATGTAACACAAACTCTGACCTGAAGCAGCAGCATGTATAAGGAAAGTGTTCGCTTATATAATCCACTCCCCTGTGGGAGTTTTGGGATGGCTGAATAAACGGTTCACAGATGGCAACAAGGACTCAGTTCTTTCCATTGCTGGTTTCAGTGTGGGCTTCGTGTTCAGCAGCCTGGTGTCAAGACCGCTGCAGGAATTCTAAGCATTTTAATAATGATCCCCACCAAGTAAACAACTCCCTTCGAAGTCCATGCCACTCAAGAGTCTGCTGACTCAAGATGAGCAGGCTTCAAACTGAAACAAAATCCAAGTTCCCACCTCCCAAGATCACATTTAGGTCTCGAGGGACATTGAACAGACCTTGAAAAGGCAGTCGGCTCATTCTGGAGTCACCAACTATGAAAGAGGAGACGCGGTATGCAAAGTACAGTGTTTGGCATGAAGAAAGAGTATGCCCAACTCCCAGGGAGTTTCAATAGAGCCTCTATCCCACATCATGAGGCACGGGGCCAAACCTGAGGAGGCTCCTGGGAGAAGAAGCCTTAAAAGCACTCCAGTAAGTAAAGCAAACCTTGCCCAGAGCGCCAGCCCGTTTACACCCAGGGCTTTGTGCAGCCCGTGAACGTACCAAAGGGAGACCTCTGCCAGGATTATGCATCAGTCAGCATCTCTTGGACGCTGGTCCTTAGAGTGGTGGGCAGAGAGGAGAGTACCACTAGCCTGCATCAGGCACACAAAGGAAAGACAAAAGACAGGCTTGTTTAAATCTCTTAAAAAATGATGAAGGGCTGGGGGCATAGAGCTCAGCTGATAGAGGGCTTTCCGGCATGTATGAAGAAGCCCTGGGTGTGATCCCCAGCATCACATAAATCAGGAGTGGTGGCTTATGTTTCCAATCTCAGCACTTGGGATAGAGACAGGAGGATCAGGAGCTCAGGTCATCTTTAACTGCATGAAGAATAAGATCCAAGCTCATATGGAGGGCTGACACTCCCAAAGTACAGTCAGTGACTAGAAAAAAAAAAAAGATAGCAGATTAAAAGGATTCCACCCACCAGTCTGATAACTCACAGGATGCTTACTATCTATTTTGACTTTGAAAAATCAAAACGGGAAAATGTCGAGGATCAGAATTCAAGTCAGTCCTGTTGGAGAGCATGAACTCATTCTACCTCCTGATGCAAAGCCTCAGGCCATAGATGTCTGTAAAAGGTAGTCTGATGGTTAGTGGCTCAGAGAGTGTACTGCTCTTGCAGAGGACCAGAGTTCAGTTCCCAGCACTCACAGTTGGCAGCTCACAGCCACCTGTAACTCCAGTTCCAGGAGCAACCGATGCCTCTGGTATCATACTCTACTCCCTAAGTATGCAGTTCTCATTTCCTGCATTTGTGGGTCTTCCCTCAGTGATTAACTTCCTCATGCTCCTCTCTACTGTGGTTGTTTTCATGGCAAGTCCCTGTCCCCTAGGTTTGGAGGCCACTTCTGCAGAATATATTTGTATTTTTTTTTCTACCATGACCTTTGTGGATTTCTTGAGTACTGCACTACTTTTTATAAAATGATTTATTTTCAAATGTTTTTTAATTTAGACTTTTACCTTAGGTATGCTTAGTAACTCACAGTTTTATTTATTTATTTTTTTCCAGAGAGAACTGAACCCAGGGCCTCGTGCTTGCTAGGCAAGAGCTCTACCACTGAGCTAAATCCCCAAGCCCGATTTATTTTATTTTCAATTGTATGCATTTTGATGATGCTAAAGAGACATTTAACACAGGGGACTGCACACTTAGAGGTGAAGAACATAGGCTGTCACTACGGACATTTAACACAGGGAACCATGAAAGAAAAAACTGCAAGAACGGAGTGGAAACTGAAGCCCATGGTTGCTCGAGAGCCAAGTAGACGCCGGCATGAGGCAGTGTGTGTTCTCCACAGGCAATGCGGTTACTGCATGGAGAGCAGTGTGGGCGAGCTGGAAGATGGGAGACTCTTCCAGTCTGCTGATGAGGGAGAGGAGAGGAGTTAAGAGACATGAACATTGAAACAAAGGAACCAAATTATGTGAGAGGTGTTTTAATACACATATTTAAAAAAAATAGAGAAATAGTTGAAAAATAGTATTTGATAATGCTCCAGAATTAAAGTGAGATATGACCCCTTAGTTACAGTTTAAGATGTGCCCCAAATCTAAGAAGGATAATTAAAATAACTGAATATGTAAATTTATTATATGTTCAAATCTGGTGTCTGATAAAAAACTTTGTGACCAAAAGCAATTTGGTATAGTGGCATATGCCTTTAACCCCCAGCACTACCGATGTAGAGGCTGGGGGATATTTGTGAGTTCAAGGCTAGCCTGCTCTGTATAGCAAGTTCCAAGCCAGCCAAAGCTACACAGTGAGAGAGTCTCAAAAACAGGAACAAAATGAGCAACTTTGGGAAGAAAGGATTTATTTGATTTACACTTCCCTGTCCATCACTGAGGGAAGTCACGGCAGGAACCTGAAAGCAGAAACTAATGCTGAAGCCATACGGGGTACTATTTGCTGGCTCCTTCTCTGGGCTCAAATCCGGCGACCTTTCTTATACATCTCAGGACCACCCACTCAGGGTTGGCACCGCCCACAGTGGGCTAGACCCTCCCACAACCATCATTCATCAAATAGCTGCCTCACAGGCTTGCCTATAGGCCAGTCTTAGGGAAGTGTTTTCCCAAGTGATCCTCCCTCTCCCCAACTAACCCTAGTTTGTGTCAAGCGGGCATGGCCAGCACAATGATGAAACTACGAAATGACACAAAGAAAAATAAATCGTAAAGGCTGTACAGGCGGCTGGGGATATAGCTCAGACGGCATCGTGTCTTTTTAGCATTCCTAAGACCCAGGCTCCATCCCCAGGACTGCACAAGGAGGCATTGAAATGCATGCCTGCAATTCCAGTACTCGGGAGACTCGATGGGAGAATCAGAAGTTCCTCACAAAACCCTGGACCTTGTGGAGAACAGCAGAGCAATCTACTCCAGCACTCTTTATATACAGAAGATTGAAAACAGTGTACATGTCCACCTGCAGGGAACAGCTTGGGCACATGTATGCTGGACAGTGAATGAAAAGAAAACACGAAGTAAAGTGGTCCTTCATCTGCTGTGTGAAAAGATGTCCCACATCACAGTTAACTGGGAACAACAAAATGGAGCACTGGGTTGTATAAGACCCACCAAGTAAGGAAGTTTGGGAGTCTGAGAAGAATATCTAATACATGTTCTTTAAAAAAAATCCCTCAGCTGGGCAGTGGTGGCTCAGGCCTTTAATCCCAGCACTCAGGAGGCAGAGGCAGGCGGATCTCTGTGAGTTCAAGGCCAGCCTGGGCTACAGAGCAAGATCCAGGACAGGTACCAAAACTACACAGAGAAACCCTGTCTCAAAAAAACCAAACCAAAACAAAACAAAACAAAAATCCCTCAATACATCAACCTCTCTAGGGTGAGGGTAGGAACAGGGCAAGTATGAAAGAAAGCTTCTTCCTTGTGTGACCCACAGCTTTGGACTTGAACCCTACCATCCACTTATTCAAAATTAGATAAGTCAACCTTCAGCCCTGGGAAGCAAACACAGAGCAATGTCTGCTCACAATGCCTCCCTCATCCCCAGAGCAGCCTGGCTTCCTCTGTGCTACAGAATGAGCATGCACGGCCTTGGTTACAGGGCCTCAGGTGGGCATAGCAGAGTCCCTGCAGGCCGCAGGACTTGCTCAGGCCTGTCTGCTGAAGCCAAAGATTGCCTTAGAACCTGAAGTCCAGGGATAGGAGGGAACCTCTGATTCCTAAGATAAAGAGGCAGCCTGTGGGGGGACCTCTCCCATTGCGTGTGCCCTAGAAAGGCTAAGAAGAAGCCCAGGACTGGCCAGCCTGGGTGGCCAAGCTTTATAGGAATTTCCAATTGTCTTCTAGCTTCCCTATCCCTGAGCTCCCTCCCTGACTGGCAGACTTGAAAAAAGAGTTTAGGATCACCTGACCAAGGCAGGCATCCCAAGGAAACTGGCTTTTGAAGTATGTGGTGGCTGTCCTCAGGCCCTAGCCGCCTTAACTGGCCTAGGACAGAACAAGGTCTGGATACTGGAGTCTGATTTTGTTTTTGTTTTGTTTTAACTTCCCGGGGAAGGCATTCCATAATGCAACCAGCAGGCTTGTTTACATCTTCAGTGGGCCTTTTAATGACCCTGTGGCTAGAGGGCCGTACACAGCAGCTCAAACTATGAGCAGGCAACGGACAACACTGGCTCAGGCCACGCCGGGACTCTCTGGGTCTCGGAGGAGAAGGACTTATTTAGTCACAATGTGCTGTCCGCTCCCTCGACTTGAGCCGCCGCCTGTCCGCAAATAACCATTGAGCATCTCCTATGGCTGCCCCTGCTCACTTTCCGCTCCAGCAAGGATACACATCCCAAAGGTTCCATAACTTTCCCGCACAGCACCATCAGCAGGGATCATGTGATCGAACACGAACTGACGGGGGACATTTCTCACTCAAACTACAACATAAATGAAGAGCTGACCCACGAAAAACTGTATTTGTAAGCTTAGTCTTGTCATCGTAGGGTAAAAACAACCTAATTAAGAGCAAAGCAAATGTTTATCTGCTGGGATTGATGGTCACATCCGGGAAAACACAAATTCAGGCAGTTGTGAAAATGCCCTTGACACTATGACAAAGTGGCCACTGGAGTTACAACTTTGAACCTGAAAGAATTGATAATTACCTTATTTGTTAGGAATTGTGAATGGAGCTGGCAAAAGTTAAGGCTTGTAAGAGGAATTGGGTACAGGTAACCCGGTGGGCAGAAGGGATAAACAATGTTCCCAAGCTCAAACCGGATCAAGAATAGGCATGGTTGCTGCCCAGTTCAAAATTTCTGCTGCGGACCTGTCTGAGACCTTATTAACAATGGCTGCCAACTCCATTTTTATTTTTCTTTGATCTTCTCAATAAAGAGTGGACATCCATGTAGAAATACGACCGTGCTCGGACAGAAAACCTATTGAGGATGAACCCTGAGCACAAGTCCTGTTCTGACCCTTCCTGCCTGTCTAGGAATCATGTGAACCTCTCTGGAAGAAGATTTTAGGATCCACTCTCAGACTCCGTAGGTCAGAGATTTATGGCTAGATTTTACCAGAACAGGTGGAAGGATGATTGGATTCCTATTTCTAGGTTTTATGGCTGCCTTTGGGGAGGGGGGAACTGGGGTTCTAGTTTCTCTGTTGCCATGGAGAGGAGTGGGGACACACAGGAGGTTTGGAGGGCTGAGGCCTCCTGGGCGTTTGACATCACTGCCCTGAGTCTGCTGAAACACCTGTCTTCACCCTAGGTTCGGAACCTGGGTCCCCACCTCGGGGCTTTGGGGTTGTTTGTGAGTATCTCTTTCTCCTCTGCGCATCTGTTCTTCCTGCGACATTTTTACTTTGCTCCAAGAAACAACTCCTGTATTTTCCTCCTTGTTTTCTCTCCCACATCTTATATGGATAGCTGTCATTGTCCTCTGCCCTTCCACCCGCTTCCAGAAAGAAACCCCTGCTCTTCCCTCTGGGCAGCTGCGCCTGGAACAAGGGTTCCTGCTTTCCGGGTTGTCTCCAGGTTCGAAGAGCAGAAACAGGTTCTGGGCCCTTAAAGTAATGGCCATGGTTGACATAATTCACATGTGCCCTAGAGGTCTGGTACCTCCCCTTCCTCCCACAGCAGGCTCCTAGTCTCCTGGGGCCCCACACTCCCGTCCCCATCCTCGCTCTGCTCAGGACAAAGCAGCATGTCCCTTCTCAGTGGCTCTGGAATTTTCCGTGCCTGTTCTGAATCACAACACTGTCTCACTGGGTCAGTGGCTTGTATTGTTATCTCACATCTTCATCAATTCGACCCTTCTTTCTAGACACTACCGTTGTCCCAGGGTGGGAGGATCAAAGAAGACACCCGGTCCTTTATCCCCACTATATGCACCAAAGTGCCAAGTCCCATCCAGGAGTTTGGGTGGGGGTGGGGGTGGAGGGTGGGGGGGGGGTGGGCTGGCAATCTCAAGCAGGATTTATAGCTTAAGTGGGCAAGGTGAGAATCAGAGTTTGTAACATACACAAGGGGAAAGCCACCAGCATCCCTCCCACCCACCCCACAGTGACGCACACCACGGGTTTCTCGTGGATTTTTGCGCATAAAGCTGCTGTCGCAGACATGGAAGAGCGCAGCAGTTTGGGTTGTAAATCAACAATCAGGCCAGGCTGGGCGGGCGGGTGCCGGGCGATGCAGCGCTCCGCTACCCCCAGGGGCTGCGGCAGCGAGCGCTTGGAATTTTCCACCGGTGGGCAGACCCGCAGAGCCGCATCCCATTGGCGGAGCTCGGTGGCGTCGGTCGCTGCGTGGGTGCGGAGGTGAGCTCAGCCAGCCACGCGCAGTGGACTCCGGAGAGGTTCTGCCGGGGCCGTGTGGGCGGGGTCCGAGGGGAGGCGGGAGTGAGGTTGCTGGTCCCCAGCCACCGCCTCTGTAGCCAGACCCGTGGATGGGGAGGCGGGAGGGGGGCTCCCCTCTGCTCAATCCCCGTCCCCCGCTCCTCTGGCCTGACCCCAGACCCGTGTTCCCTCTTCTTGGCCCTATTTAATCCATTAAACACGTTGCCATCAATAGATCCCATCTGGCGGATCAGGTCAGTACCAGTGTTGGAAATGGGAACCCATTCCTGGTCCATGGAGAAGATCGGTGGAGGGCGGTGGGGACAGGAAGTGGTCTTTTTGCCTCTGTCAAACGAGAGAAATCCCTGCACCGACTGCAAGACAGGAGACTCCCGCTCTGTCCAATCAGCGAGCTCACACCGGCCTATTTAAAGGAATTTGTATGGGAGCTTGGTCTGCTACAGCTTTAAAGCAGCCTGTTTTGTTTCTCCTGAGTCGTTAAACCCACCCTAGTGGCTACCTTTGGCTAACTGGAAATGGTTGCTGGGTGAATGAATGAACGAACTCTGTGACAGCTAGGTAAGCCCTGGCTCCTGGGTGGGGGGCCACTCGTGTGTCACGTGACCTTGGACGCCTCGAGGTTTCTTTTGAGCCCTTCGCTTCAAAATCAAGGCTAATAGGTTGCTCGAAAAGTTAAATGGAGAAGTATTCTCCGACCCATCTCATCCTTTGGGGCCAGAACTTGCCACGGCTGTCTAGAGCAGACCGACAGAGTTCACACCCCAAGCGTCCATGGCTGGATAAACGAAGTGGGCTCCTATACACTGGGTATTACTCAGTCCTGGAAAGGAAGGGCATGCTGGCATGTCACACCATGCCGACCCTGGGAAACGTGTCAGGTGGGAAAGGCAGATGCAGATCTAGGCCACACAGTGACGTGTGAGTGCTGAGTCAGTCCACAAAGACTAGCACAGTCGAGGCTGCCGAAGCTGAGGTAGGGGGTGTGTACAACCACCTGGTGTCTACAGCATCCGTGAGAAAGCCGATGGCTTCCCAGCATTATAGACTACTGCTACTGTAATGTGCTTGATCTTATGTCAGATGGATTTCCTTTTTTTTTTTTTTTCCCGAGGCAGGGTTTCTGTGTAGTTTTGCTGCCTGTCCTGGATCTCACTCTCTAGACCAGGCTGACCTCCAACTCACAGAGATCCGCCTGGCTCTGCCTCCCGAGTGCTGGGATTAAAGGTGTACGCCACCACTGCCCTGATTTCCTCTTAATAAAACAAATTTTGTTTTGTATTTATATTTAAAATTTTGTAGTGGAAGCACCGCCCTACATCTAGAGATGTAGCAGGTAACTGGCCTACCTGTGACCTTGAAGTATCTGCCCCTGGGGTGTGACTCGGGACTACCCTTAAGACTACTCTCCTCTTTCCCTGGTGGGCCGGGATGCTGAGACAGGCCGGAGAACAGTGTGGGCTGTCACTCCGCCCTCTAGGGCCCTATGATAAATCTCCCGTGCTGCAGTGAATTTTCCTCCCTAATAAATTCCTTCACTCTTTAAGCAGATTCCGTGGATTTCTCGTAATAAAATTGTTCATGTGTGTGGTGTATGTGGAGGCTGGAGACAGACACCAGGACTTGTCACTTGCTTTGTTACTCTTCCACTTTATGTGTGGAGGCAGGGCCTCTCAACCAAACCCAGAGCTCCCCACATGCTAGTCTTGCTAGCCAGCTTACCCTGGGGCTCCCCTACCTCCACCTGCCTGGGCTGGAATTCCAGGTAGAACCATGAACACTCAGAATTAGTAAGGGTTTCTAGGGACCTGGACCTAGAGTCCTCGCACTTTCAAGGGCTTTAACAGCTGAACCATCTCCCCAGCACTTCAAACAATTTTTAATGAGGCTAATAAGACAAATATGTGCCTGAAGACAGAATAGAACCACCTACATAGAGAAGATTGAACAAGTTAAAAGCCTGCCTTCTAATTCCCTCCACATTATTCTCTAGCATGGGGGAAAATGCTTTTTCCAAAGCCTTCAGACACCTGGGGCCACTCAGCACCAATTACAGTGGAGCATGGGACTGCCCCAAGCTCCTTGACTAGGAAGACAGAGGCTGCGGAAGGGCTGGAGGCTTTCTCTTGTCTAACCCTGGGCTCGGCAGTGCTGCCCAGTGCTGCCCCTCACCTTCCTGGAAACCACTGGAAGCTGTGGATGACAGGATCATGTCTTTCAAATGTCCAACACAGAATCCTTAGAACAGCTCTAGGACAGGCTGCTTGAGCTAGCAGCCAAGCTGCCAGGACTGGTGTGTGTCCTGGGTCCGCCATCTTCCACATGGGAAGTGGGGGGGTCTCAAGCCAAGGCTGACCTAGCCAAGGCTTACCCAACCAATGGGGATTACTGAAAAACCTATTGAGTAAGCGTGTGTGTGTGTGTGTGTGTGTGTGTGTGTGTGTGTGTGCGCGCGCGCGCGCGCGCCAGCAATGCAACTTGTGCTCAGCAAGCATCAACTGCCATAGAGAGGGAGACAAGTGATCAAGAGAAGTGGAGGGGCCCGTGCTCTGCTGTGGGATATTGGAGTGATGAAGAAAAAGGCCACCAAGAGTCTTCAAAGCCCAACGGAGCTGCTTAGAAGTGATATAAAGCAGTACAGAACTCTGCGTGGTCAGACAGGGACAGGGAAATGCTGGCCCAGGGGACAGTGTCAGGAAGGACAGGTGGTCTGAAGGAATGGCCTGAATATAGAGCAAGCAAGAGCTGCCCCCCAGGTCACCATCCCAAGATATGAGTGGCTCAAAAGTGGGGGTAATGTTGACGTTTGTGATCTCCCACAAGGCACACCAAGAACATTCTTTATTCTGACAGCAGAAAAGGGACTCTGAAGTTTTGTCCCTTGTAATGGAAAGTGCAGTTCTCAAGGTTGTATCTGTGGTGCCAAGGGAGTGGCATCCTTCAAAGCCACTAACAAGTTCTGCTCTGAAATAGAAACCCTGGGTGCAGGTGTCCCCCATCTGCTGGCTCCTCTGTGCCTGAGGTGAGAATCCTCTCAGGGGAGTAAGCCTTCTGTAAATCAACCCAAGGCTGACAGCCCTTGGCAGCAAGGAGGAGGAAGAATTTGACAAGACTCTGGCGTTTCCTGTTTCCCATCTGAAACCACCCACATCTTTGCAGTATCCACCACTATCCCACCATCCCACCAACTTTGCTGGACCTGCGCTGATTTGCCTTTTCACAGTGTGCTAGGATGAGAACTCAGGTGCGGTATGCTTTCCCATCGGACTGTCTTTGAACCACCAGCCCACCACTAATGACACAGAAACTTATCGTTAATTATGAAGGCTTAGGCTTGTTCCTGACTAGCTCTTAAAACTCCAATTAAGCCTTTGATCCCAGCACTTAGGAGGCAGAGTCAGGCGGATCTCTGTGAGTTGGAGGCTAGCCTGGTCTACAGAGTGAGATCCAGGACAGGCACCAAAACTACATAGAGAAACCCTGTCTCAAAAACAACAAAAAACCAAACAAAAACAAAAAAAAACCCACCTCAAATTAACCTGTTTCTATTAATCTACATCTTGCCGCGTGGCTTTTACCTCTCTCCCATGTCTGGCTTGTTCTGAGTCTCGCTGGCACTGGCATCTCCCATGCACCTAGATTCATCTCCGGTTCCTATCTCTCCCCAGAAGTCTCACATATTCTTTCCAGCCTAGCTATTGGTCATTCAGCTCTTTATTAAACCAATCAGAGGGTGTCTTGGTAAAGATACATCTTCACAGTGTACAAAAAAATTATCCCACAACGCTGAGGGGTGCCCCAGTTGGAGGGTCTGTGGTACAGCACGTGCGTGCATGCGCGCGCGCCCCCCCCCCCACACACACCCGGTCAGCCTATATCCCCAAAGTTAGCTGTCACCAGAGCGAAGAGTCTAGTGAGCAGGTACTTCTGGGAAAACTAGTCACCAACATCCCAGAAAAACAGAATGGTTTGGTAGGGAGGCACCACCAGACTCCAGACTCTGCAGTCTTCCAAACACGCATGTGGTCCACCCACTACAGACTGGTTCCAGTATCCTAGGATACCAAAATACACAATGCTCACATTCTTTATATAAGGTGGCACGGTCCTTGCATAGAACCTGTCACATCTCCCCCTACACTTTAGAGATGTATTTGCATGTGAGTGTGGATGCCTCATGGGTGCGGATGCCCACTGAGGCCAGCAGATCCCTTGGAGCTGGAGTTAGAAGCAATTGTTGAGCCATCTGACATGGGTGCTGGCCCTCTGGAAGAGCAGAAAGTGCTCTTAACTGTTAAGCCATCTCATCAACCCTGCCATATACTCTCAGTCACCTTCAGGTTACTTTAGAGGACCTAGAACAATGAAAACACCGTGAAAATCATTGTTATATTGGGTTGTTTAGAGTCTGGTGACAAGAAAAGCCAGTACCTGTTCAGCATGGATGTAATTTTCTCCCCCACATGCTTTAATTCTTCAGCTGGTTTAAGGTAAGAATGGGAACCCACACATAAGAAGACCCAACTGTACAGGTGCTGGGATTCCACAAGACAAAGAAATGTCCTCTCCTGGACACCATCTGATACCACAGTTGTGAGTGTGCTTGTGCATGTGTGTGCACTGCTGAGAATGGAATCCTGGACCACCCACATGATAAGCAAACGCTCAACCACTGAGCTAACTGGTTTACCTGAAAATTGTTCAAGATTTATTTTAGTATGTGTGTGTATGTATGTCTCTGTGTATGTGTACAGATGAGTGAGTGGGTGCCTGCAGAAGCCAGAGGAGGGCACTGGATTCACAGGGAGCTGAGAGCCATCTGATGGGGGGCTGAGAAGCGAACCTGGGTCCTCTGCAAGAGCAGCAAGTGCTCTTCACTGCTGAGCCATCTCTCCAGCCCCTCTACCTGAAATGTTTTGGGTGTATGGTACATTGCTGTGCCCTCCTCTCTCCCACATCCACACATCTCACAGACACAGACAAAACACTTCACCATGGATGGCGAGAAGCTCGGAGTGAAAGATGCCAAGTGAGCGAGTATATCCAAAGGTTAGGAGCAGAACTAACCTCAGGGGTGTCCATTCTTCTCACATAATAGATACATATTGTAGAAATGTTTAATTAAAAAAAAAAAACAGGAGAATTTTAAGAATGGCAGTCTGGCCATTTGAGAATTACCACTAAATTTTAAAGTCCTGGCTATTTTTTAGTATCTACAATTACAGCTGTTCAGCAGGCACCTCTGGAGGGGCTGTAGGTTCCTGTGTCCCAGAAGAGGTTAGGAACACATGGATAACAGCAAGCACACCGAACGGATTTGTTGAGCAGGAATATATTCCCAAAGGAGGAAGTGGGGGGGGGACAAAGAATTGGGTAGAAGCGTAGGTGTGCATTTCTCTGCTGGCTAAGAATGTTGAACACCTTTAAAAACAGTTGTTGGCTTTTTCTATCTCTTCTTTTACAAACTGCCTGTCAGTCCATTGGCCCATTTATTGACTGGCAATTTTGTTGTCTAAATTTTGAAAGTCTTTACATAGTCTGGATAGTAACCTAACGGTCTCTCTCATTTGTGTCAAATGTGTGTGTTTAGGTGGGAGGAAGTGGGGTTAGAAGCTGGGAAACTGAGTCCATGAAACGGAAACTCTAGGCTGTAAGGGAGGAGGGAGTATGGAGACAACAGATGTCTAGAAGGAATATCAACTGGAGGGTCTTTTTCCTGCCACAGGTAGCCACAGCTGCGCTGGATGAGCTGGAAATGGCTGATATTCTCCAAGGACAGTATTCTAGAACACCTGAAAACATTATGTTTATATGTGACGTTTTAATATGAGTGCCACCTACTCTGCTACAGTCTGATTAGTGAGCCCTTCGCTTTAACAAAAGCATGTGAGTGTGGGTTTTTTGCACACAGAGAGACAGTTTTAAGGGTCGCTTTCAAACTGTTGCTACAGCTGTACCAAATTCTTGAACCCGTGAAGGTGCTGGGGCATCCCTGAAAAAGAGAGTAAACTGCAGAGTGGAGGGAGATGATGAGTGCTCATCCTTAGCTACCCCAGGACAGCTCTGCGGTGTGCCAGGAGCACATGGAAGACTGATATGAAGGGAGAGGCTCCTCTAGGGGGCATAATTTGAAACCGCATGATTCTTTAATGCCGTCTAGTGTTTCATCCTGTCTATAAGTGATAATTTATTGATAACCAAGTCCCTGGTTTGGACATTTGGGCTGTCTATGGGTCAGGAGTGGTGTTCAGCTACAAATATCAAGTTCCTAAGAGACGGAGACGTAAATAAATGAAGGTTTTTCCTTCTCTAATATAAGGAAATGCGTGGAAGGATGCAGTGCTGACATTGGGGTCAAAGAGACGCTGCCCCGAGTCTCCCCTAAAGTGTTTTCCTGTGTGGTCTCCCTGTTTGCTTTTGGGGGCATCCCTTTGCCCAGTCCCAACTGCCAAGAATCCAGAAAACACGTTCAGCCAACAGCTTCATCCCCTCCTGCTGCAAATCCAAGGGTCTGTGAGTAAAAAGGGAAAGATTCGAAAGTGCTAACCAATTGCCGTGGAAATCCTTTCCTCAAAGCTTCTTGAATCCTAAGGTTCCTTCAGCATCCAGTCCTCTAGAGGAAATTGAACCTTTAAGGAGCCGCAGTGTCCTGAGACTTCTCATATAAGTATTCCTTTAGAAATGCACTCATTTGCACTTACCCGCAGTGTCCAATGCAAAGGGACCTGCTAACGCACATGTCGTTACGATGGTTTCTTGTTTTTTAGGCTTTGCTGACTGAAAAAGCAAAATTTTCATGATTTTCTTTAAATGGTTTAAAAATATTTGGTTCACTACAGTGTGATGTATGTGCCCAGAGCCATGCTAAGATACTGTTAAAATACACACCCCGATGCAGCAGTCACAGGTAAGAAGCTCTCCAATGACGCAGGCGCTGCAGGTCCACATGCTGACTGGAGTCATTTCTGGGCATGCCATCACCAATGTGGTTCCACTATGTCATAGGCACAGTTCAGAGTCCAGGGGCGATGGCTGAGATTTCCTGGATTTTGTGTGCCAGGATGAAAAAAAAGGGCGGGGGGGAGGCTAGGAACAGTGACAGAAATAGAACATTTATCAAGAAAGAAAAAGGCACTCTTAGAACCAAGTGGACTAGAGACCTGGGGGTGTCAAAGCTCTAGGACCCTGGCTAAGGAAGTTCTGATTCTTTTTTGGTTTTTTGAGACAGGGTTTCTCTGTGTAGCTTTGTGCCTTTCCTGGAACTCACTCTGTAGCCCAGGCTGGCCTGGAACTCACAGAGATCTGCCTGGCTCTGCCTCCGGAGTGCTGGGATCAAAGGCGTTCGACACCACCACCCGGCCCGGATGCTTTATGCAGTACATTTGGAGACTGGGGCTGTGGGTGTTGTTCATTTTGTGAACATTTTGTTTGGCTACATTGTAGCCTACAGCCGGAGTGGTTTCCAGTCTTCCTTTGCCCTGGTTCCTTTTGGGCTTTTCTTGATGACTCTGGAACCTCTGCGATCACCCCCTTCTCCTACCTCAGTTATAAAGCAGACTATGTCTAGACAGCGGAGTGAGCCCTGATGCCCTGAGGAGCAGCCTGCCCACAGAGGAGGGTCAGTAAACACCCTGGTGTGGACTGGCTCCCGAAGCCTACTCTCTAGCCATGGACTGAGGCTATAGACAGATTGACTCAGTTCTGCTTGTTCCGCCCAAGACTTCTGCGTGGGCTGGGAGAGCCTAAAGATACGGGCAGCCTCAGACCATCCAAAGTGTGTTAAGCATCCCTACTGCTGTGGTCCACGCAGACAAGGAGACTGGACAGTCCAGGCAGAACCTGGGTGTCTCTGGTGGGTAGGGAGGACCATGGTTATCTGGAGAAAGCCTGGAGTGGAGGTCTGCTGCTCCAATATTAACCAGGGTTTGGGTCCCTTTTTTCCCAACCTGTACAGCTTCCACCAGTAGCCACCTCCAAACTTGCCTCGGATTTGAGCAGTTGGGAGAGCTTTCCGGGAGTTTGCAGAAGCTGAATTCCCTGATGGGATTACGTCAGAAGCCTGGAAGGTAAGCAGAGAGAAGCAGGGAAGGAGGGGTCCAGAGCAGAGTGGTGGAGGGTGCCGTGGGGGTCTCAGAGGATTGGGGGGGGCATCCAGAGGGTTGGTCCCAGGTACAATGCTATGGTTTAAATGTGTCTCTCAACATTCATGGGTTGGAAACTTAATCACCAGCACAAGTGTTGAGGCTTTGTGGTTGCTAAGGCTCCGTCCCCATGAATGGAGAGTCGTCATCACAGGATGCGGTGTTGGGGTACCCTCTTGCTCTCTTCTCGGGCACATCTGCTCTCACCAGACCCAGCCCCCAGGTCTGGAAGAAAAAAATCTCTATATTCTATAATATAAATTACCCAGTATGAGTATTCTCTTGGAGTAACAGAAAAAGACTGAGCCGCACTTTATCCAGATTTCCTGCCCTGAGACTCCTGACCCCAGGAACACAGCCCAGCCTGGGATTCATGCTCTCTGTGTATCTTTTTCTGTCTCTGTCTCTCTCTCTGTGTATCTCTCTGTCTCTCACTCTATCTCCTCTCTGTCTCTCACTCTGTCTCTCTCCATCTCTCACTGTGTGTGTGCGTGTGTGCGCGCGCGCACGCGCGCGCGCGTGTGTGTGTGTGTGTGTGTGTGTGTGTGTGTGTGTGTGTTTGTGCATGTATATGTATGTATATTCACATGTGCATGTGGAGGTCAGAGGATGAACTCCTGTGTCATTCCTCAGGCATTGTCTGACTTTTGTTTGTTTTGTATTGAGACAGAATCTCTCACTGGCCTGAAACTCACTGTTAGGACGCACTAACTAGCCCAGTGAGCCCGGAGTCTGTCTGAAACTCACTGTTAGAATGCACTAACTAGCCCAGTGATCCGGGGTCTGGGCTTTGGGGATTGAACTCAGGTCCTCATGCTTATGAGGTGTGGAGGTTTGAGTAAGAATGACCCCATAGGCTCATATATTTGGATGCTTGGTCATCAGGGAGTGGCGCTTGCTACCTGAGAGGAATTAGGAGTGAGGCCTTGTTGGGGTAAGGGTGACCTTACTGGAGGAAGTGTGTCACTGGAGGTGGGCTTTGAGCTTTCAAAAGTCCAAGGCAGTCCCGATGTCTTTCTCTCTTCCTGCTGCCTGCAGATCCAGATGTAGAACTCTCAGCTACCACATCTGCCTGTGTGCTGCCGTGTTCCCCACCATGAGAATAATGAACTAAACCCCTGAAACTGTAAGCAAGTCCCAGTTAAATGACTTCCTTTATAAGAGTTGCCACCATCACGGTGTTTCTTCAGAGCAATAGAACACTGACTGTGGTGGTTTGAATGAAAATGGCCCCCACAGGCTCATAGGGAGAGGCACTAACAGGTGTGGCCGTGTTGGATTAAGTGTGTCACTGAGGGTGGGCTTTGAGGTTCCAAATGTTCAAGCCATGCCCAGTGTCTCTCTCTCCTCCTCCTGCCTGCCAATCCGGATGTAGAACTCTCAGCTGCCTCTCCAGAACGATGCCTGTCTGGGTGCCCTCATGCTTCCTGCCATGCCATTAACGCACTGAAGCTCTGAACTGTGAGCAAACCCCAGTTAAATGTTTTCCTTGTTAGAGCTGCGGTGGTCACGGTGTCTCTTCACAGCGACAGAAACCCTCACTACGGCACTAAGACGTAAGGCAATAACTTTACCTACTGAGCTCTGGCCCCAGTGCCCCAAGGGAAGGCTCTTCTGTCAAGTCAGGTCCACGCTTTCCATCCCAGCTCCTGGAGCTACGGAGGCAGGAGAACCACAGGCTTAGGTTCATCTTCCGCTACATGATAAGTGTAAGGCCAGCTGGCCTACATAAGACCCTGTCTCAAAAAATAAACAAAATAGGTAATGAATTACACAAATAAATAACTGATCTATCAACAGCACAGCCCCTGTCACCTGCATCGGTTCCCATCTCCAACAGAAGTTTCTCCACGGAAGAGCTTTTACTGCTTCCTGACAGATCAATACTGTTCACTCCTCACCGGAACATTACTGTAGTTTGCTCTAGTTTTCTGTGCTGGCTTCAGAACAGTGATCTGGAACTATCTCGGGCCAGGTTCCCTAAACAGCAGCCTCCAAGATCCCAAATAAAGTCCCCTTTTTACTCTGGAAGATTCTGAACTTGGGTTGATGGAGGAAGGTCTCTATGTGAACAGAGGCAGCAGATCAGTTTCCTATGTCCCCGTGCATTCCCTGGCCAGGGAGATGGCTTGCTGAGTCAAAACACCGGCCTGTAAGGCTGACTACCTGAGTTCAGCCCTTGGAATATACATTAACAGAGCCAGATGCGGTGGCAAGAGTCTGTAATCCCAGAATTCCCATCATGGGACGAGGTAGAAGCTCAAAGACCAGCTCACCACAGCAGAAACAAGAGAGACCCTGCCTCAAAAGAAACAAACTCCGCCAAAGTTGTCCTTGATTGCTACAGTGCCGTGGTGTGTGCCTCCACCTACGGCCACACACAGACACACATGGTCACACGCACAAATAATAATAATAATAATAATAATAATAATAATAAGAAGAAGAAGAAGAAGAAGAAGAAGAAGAAGAAGAAGAAGAAGAAATTATATCCCTTGTCCTTTTGTAATGGGCCACCAAAATTAGGACATTTTTGTTTGGTTGAAGAAGGACGCATCATTTATAGAGTTTAGAAAGGCCCCAAGCTTCATAGAATGTAAGAGTTTTTAATAATAGTGAGTAAATTAAATACTTTTTTTTTTTAAATCTTATTAAGTTGCCAGATTGGCCTCACACTTGCATCCTCCACCCCAGCCTCCAGAGCCGCTAGAATGACATTGTGTACCAGTGCACCAACGCACCACTTCACCGAATGGGACCCAGACTGTGGTGATGAACAATTGAACAGATTAGAAGATGCGGTCATTAGGCAACTGCTTTTTCAACTACATCCCTCACACGCCCAACCAGGTAACCAGTGCCAGGGGCTTTCAGCACAGAAGACAGGAATGTGTGTGTGCACTCGCACCTGCCTGTGGGCTTAGTTTATGGTGACCGTTTCCCTAGCAACAGAGTCAGCAACAATGACCTCCCACCTCCCAGGGCGTAATCAGTCAGGTGTAGCTCTTTGTTCACACCTGCAAATGTCACGGAGTCAGCCGCAGTGACAGACAGAGACCCCAAAGTCTCTGCAAACATAGCCAGAGACTAGTTTTCATGTCTCCAGTTCAGTGGTTTCCAACCCTGGCTGCATCTCTGAAGAACCTACCTGGGAAGATTTTAGGATGCTGTGTGTCCCCTGGTGACGCCATGCCATCAAAGGCACCTGGCCACTAGGGGATGACATCCAACACTGCTGATACCGCGGCCTCGGGAGGGAGACGACCTCAGTGACAACGTGGGAAACAGTAGCCCTGCTTGCCCCTCAGCAAGTAATTAAGCCTAAGTTGCCGCAGTATTGATACCCATCTCAAAGGCCAGAGGAATGAATGGGGTTCTAGGCTCCATTTCTCTCCCCAGAGCAAATGTCTAAGCTCCATTTTCCTCCTCAACCCCAAGCCCATTGTCCAGCGTGTATGAGCCAATCTGGCCTGTAAGTGGGTAAGATAAATATAAAGCCATTTCCTGTTCAACCCTGCTTGCAAAAGCTCACTCGACCAACAGCGACAAAAGAGCGAGGCTTTAGTGTGCAGCCATTAGAGAGGGCACAGGCTCCTGGCTGCGGGCAGATGGTGTCGAGACCTGCTTTTAAAAGGGAAAATGATATGCTCTTTGCTCTTGCTCACAAGTGACTAGATCACAACGTGAAGCCACAGAACTAACTCTTTGAAAATGATATAGTTCTGAGACTAAGGGGTTGGGAAAGGTAGAGGTTTGCCTTCCAAGGACAAGGGCTACGCTAAATACCTTGACCCGATCGTTAGAAAACGCAAACATGCGTGGAAGCATCACTGTACCCCACAAGTGTGTGTAATCACTAGATATCACATCACTGTACCCCACAAGTGTGTGCTATCACTAAATATCAATTAAACACATTCTTAAAGGACAAGAGCATTTTCAGTCCCTTGGCCAAACTGAATCCCATCCTCTGTCAGGAGCCTCAGCCTCAACTCCATCCTTGTCATACATCTTTCATTCAAACCAAGGACCTCCTGCTTGTGGGTGCCACCTTCCACCTGCCACTCCATCCATCTTCATACTGTAGCTGAAGTTTCCCTGGTCCCATCCGGCTCCCACGGGTCTGCCGTCCCGCAGACCCACAGCCGTTCAGACTCAAATGAACACACAGAGGCTTAATATTAATTAAAACTGCTTGGCCATTAGCTCAGGCTAACAACTGTCTAGCTCTTACACTTAAACTCAGCCCATTTCTGTTAATCTATACGTCGCCACGTTTTTCCATGGTTTTACCTGTATGCTACGCCCTGGTGGGCTGGCATCTCCTGAGTCAGCCTTCCTTTTCCCAGAATTCTCCTCTCTGCTTGCCCTGCCTATACTTCCTGCCTGGCTACTGGCCAATCAGCATTTTATTTATCAACCAATCAGAGCAACGCATATTCACAGCATACAGAACATTCCACAGCATTATACAATCAATCCCAGCCTTCCTATGTCACTACCAATTTGTTGGCTCCTGAGAAACAAGGGAAGCTCGCGTGACTCAAAAGGAAACTTCTCCAAACGCAAACATACCGTTCCTGTACGCCATGACGACAGGTGCTTTACCACACAAGTTCCAAGCGGGAGGGTGGAGAAAGGGGAAGATCAGAGGATGACACGTCAATCTTGTGGCTGCTGAGGCTCACAGAGAATTTCCTCCCTTGTAAGCAGCAGCAGAAGGCTCTAGCAGCCTCCTTCCAGATTGCTGACCCCTTGACAAGCGTGGTAGAAGACACACAAACATGATTTCACCGATCTTCCACTCACTGCCAAGGAACAGGACTGTTTACTCATAGTCAGGACATGTTATAGATGCAAACAGATCATTTTGTCTCCAGCCTTCCAGAGAGGGGGGTGTGTGTGTGTGTGTGTGTGTGTGTGTGTGTGTGTATGTGTTTGTGGGGGTGTGTATGGCATGTATAGGTGTATTGTGTGGGGTGTGTGTGCATGTGTGGGTATATAGGGGTGTGTGTGTGTGTGTGTGTGTGTGTGTGTGTATTTGAACTGTTTCTGAGTCCTAAGTCAGGGCTGGCCTTGCAATGCAGACTTGGAAGTAAATGGGTTGAACTTTTACCTGGAGCACTTGGGCAAGAGGCTTCACACACTGCATGGCCTTGGACTTCACATGAGTCAACAAATAAAGCGAGATTTTCTAGTACATATAAAGAGGTGTATGATGAGGAATGTATTGCCTCATAAAACCATGGAGGCTGACCAGTCTGAAGACTGTCAGCAGTGAACGTGGGGTCCGGTCAGCACCTGATGGGATTTCCAGGCTCTTCTATCTCAAAACAAAAAATGAGGCAGAGAAACATAGATAGCAACAGAAAGCGCCAGTTTATGAAGAAACGATAACTTCTAGACAGTGGCCAGAGCGAAGAGGAGGTTAGCAGCTGAATGGCACCATGCCCAAAGGGTTTGTAACTATTCTAGGCGGCTTGCACAGTGCCTGCATCCCCCTGTGCTTGTGCACCATGGGCTTTTCCTGCGCATCCTATCTGCTACCCGTTGGCCTCTTCTGGCATTCCGGCCGGCTCTGCCGGCTGGTGTCTTTCTTATGTTAATCTCACAGTCTCTCTTGCAAAATTTTCCTGGATCTCACATCCCACCCTGCTCTCCTACCACCGTGAGGTGGCAAGCTGAAAAGATGCCCTGTTGATCCAGACAAGACTAAGCAATCCTGACACCTCAGTGCCGTGTGGGTCCCTCTTCCAAGTCTCGTTACAGCACGTGGGCGGTGTGAACATTGTTCTTCTGGTAGCTAAAATGGACCTGAAGAGCAGCACACAGTTAGGGAAAATTCTAGATGAACACAGTAAGGCGGGCTGCGGCTGGGCTGCGACTGGGCTGCGCAGACGACACCGTGGAGACAGTACAATGTCTCTCATAGTACAAGATACTTGGGGTTTGGCAAATCCTAAGACGTCGGCTGCCAAGTCCCACTGCCCCCTCTCTCTCTGCCCCCCCCCACCTGGTGCATCTTGAAGAAATTAAACCCATATGTTTCTAATTTGCTGACATGAACGATCTTCCAAAAGTGGTTTTTCAAGACTGGTTTGGACAGAAGGAAGCTACAGGAACCTTAATTATTGTTATTTTTCATTTTGAGACACAGACCTGTGCACTTACATAATACGTGCTGTACTGACAAAATCAGAGCCCAGTTTTATCTCACTACAATACTTTGTCCTGGACCCACCAGACACAGATATCTGAAGTCAGTAGAGGCCAGTTGAGAAGAGAAACTGTGTGAAGTCAGTACCCACCTGAGAAATCGACCTTGAAAACCTCAGTGCTGCCCCTTTCCTCTGTTCTGTGCCTAGGAAGTACCAGAGCTGATAGCTAAAGGTATAGCTCTATGGACTGGGGCGTAACTCATGACCTCTTCATGCCCAAGTGCATGGAAACTCTTGGCCAGGGAGACTGGCCAAGATGGATCAAGATGGCTCCCTTCTGAACCAGGGCTTCACATTTTCAGTTTCTCCTACCCCGCTCTCTCCCTTCTAGGGCACCACGTGTGGTTTTTTTCCTTTGGATTCCCTCCAAGGAGCCTCTGCTGCCCTGGCCTCCTCCCATCAGAAGTGGCGGCTTTGGTCTAGGGTGGCTGGAACCTCATGTCCCTGCTCTTGACCCCGACTCTGACTCAGGAGTCCTCCAGTCTGTCTCCACTGCCCTTGCTTCAGGTCTGATGTGTGATTTGCAGGCTCTAGGCTTTTGATGGTTGAGGCCGTGGAGTGTGAGAGGAGATGGGGAAACTGTACAGCCTACACAGCCGCCTTCTGCACTCCCGCAGCTGGATGACCCCGAGTGAAGCCAGGCTCCCTGTGCCTGGCACCACCACGTCTTCCCTTCTTTTCTCCTGTCTCTCAAAATCCAGGTAGACTTTGCTGAGCTGTCCCTCCGGGGGAAGCTGTAGCCTCTCGTCCCAGCTCAGAGTGCTCCCCTGGAGTGTACTGCCCCAGAGGATGGTGGAGGGGGACACTGAGGCACACGCATTATTAATGGCGTGAGCACAAGGCCACCAGTACAACCCACCCCTCCACCAAGGCTGTTGGCACCTCGAGATGCCTACATTACCCTTTTCCCAGAGCCCAGCACCATGGACGTGACACATTCCAGTCTATCTGCTGGTCAGCGTCTTCCCCAGCCCCAATGTCAATCATCAGTCAGTCATCGTCACCAGGGTGGCCCAGTACTGTCAAGGTACAAACGGAGAGTAATCAGCATGCTATCGGACACTCTGAAACCAGAAGCCACCTGGAGGCTGCAGTTACAAAGCACCCTGGACAGGCCGGCTTAGACAAAGGGCATTTTACTTTCAGTCCCGAGGGTCAGAAGTTGAGGTCAAGGTGATAACACGGTTGGACCCGAGTGACAACCTGTTCCAGGCCCCTCCCCTGCCTCCTGGTGGTTCACTAGCATTCTTTGGCTCTTCAAAGCATCACCAGTCTTCAGGTTGCTATGGCGTTTTCCCTTAAGTCTCTGAGTTCCTATTTCCTCAGGTCAGGCCTACCCAAAGACCTCATCCTAACTGGGTCATCTACAAAGACCCTATTTCCAATTAAAGTTGGTAATCATTAGTTTTGTCCACCTGACACAATCTAGAACCACCAGGAAATACAGTCTGACTCCATGGGTGAGTGTCTGGGTTAGGGTTGTCTTGTGGACATGCCTGCGAGAGATTGGTTATATTAACAGATGTGGGAAGATCTGGCCCACCGTGGGCGGCACCATTCCCTGGGTTTGGGTCTTGGACTGTTGAAGAGCTGAGGCAGTGAGCACACATGCACTCACTCTCTCTCCGCTCTCCACGGTAGTCGTTCCTGCCTTTAAACTCCTGCCTCAACCTCCCCACAACCATGGATGATGACTGGAATTGCAAGGTAAAACAGACTCCTTGTCCCCTAAGTTGCTTTGGGTTGGGGTGTTTCATCACAGGAACAGGAGTGAAATGAGAAAGGTCCCCTTCACGGATGCCAGGGATCGATCCTGTAACACCACTCTTTTGGTAAAAGACTAAAATCGGCACAGAGTAACCGTTTAATGTATGTCCAAACTGGGGTGCTTTTGAGAGTGGAAGGGACCCCTATTAACAGTTCTGTGGTTTCCTCAGCCAGGGCTTAGGCCACCATCTGTGGCTGCAGTGGCCTTTCCCAGGCAAGGATGTGTTTTTACCATTGCTGCAAATCTCTCTTTGTTTGTGTTCTCCCAAAGTCCAGTGTGTTTTCTACACAGTCACCGACCAGCTAGGGATTAGCTGTATCCGGCTGGAGTTAATTCACTGTTTCCAGTTACCAAACACAAGTCTAATTTGAGCAATTAATTTGGCCAGATCAAGTCGGGCCCTCTTCACACCTGCTCCCTGTTAATTGGTTCCTTTTCTCCCAGGCACAGTGGAGCACCGAAGACCATTTCCTAAGACTTGGATTAGGCCGGCCTCTGCAGACACCACATCCATCACACACAGGCCACTGCCTGAGACAGCCTCGGCCCTTCCAGCCACAGAGTAAGTAAGGACACCTCTTTCCTTTAGACGTCCCTTTTCTTCCCGTGAGAAGGGCGAGTCCCCAGTGGGGTTTCTTTCAGAGACTGGACAGGAGTTGGATGCTTGGTGCCCTCATAATTAGCAGAGCCTGTTATTATTTCCCGGGATAATGAGCTAGGAAACAAAGACAGCACCTCCCCCACCCAGTTCCTGATATTTTTCAGCCTGTTTTCTTCCTTTTGGAAGATGACCCGGTGTTAATGAGAAACAAGTTGCTTATTGTTGAGGTACAAATAGAAAGATAAACGACATCAGTAATTAAGTCACAGGCCCTCTTGGGTACAATGCAGCCATTTGTTGGGCAATCTTATTCAATTAATTAATTCTATTAAGGCTACCTTGCTTCTCCGAGTCCAGCCGCTCAGCTGTCAGCTCTTATAATCTGTATTATACCAAACCAGAAAAGGCTGGATCAATGTATCACAAAAGCATAGGGGGTGTGCACACCACCCCAGGAAACAGCTAGTGAACTCTTATTTGTGAATGTGTGTGGTACGCAGAGGCCATCCCTACGCCTCTCCTACTGTGGTTTGGAGATGTCCTCCCAAGTCCTATGGGTTACAAGCTTGGTCATCGGCCTGTCACATTGCTGGAAGGTGATGGGACCTTTAAGAGCTAAAGTCTAATGTAAGGAAGTTAGTTTTCTGAAAGTGTACTCTTGAAGGGGATGTTGGGAACCCGATCCCCTCTCTCCTGCTCTCTCCCAGCCTCTCACACTATCCTGTATCAGGCCATCACATGCCCCAAACAACAGGTCCAAGTGTCCATGAATGAAAACCTCTGATGCCATGAGCAAAGTCAACCTTGTCCTTCACTGCCTCACCTCAGGCGTTTTATTACAGTAACAGAAAGTCAGCACACACACACCCTTCCCCTCTTGGCTTGAACAGTGCTTTGAGTATTCTTCAGATCCCATCTCTAGGAAGGAAGAGAGCGGATTCAGCTCAGCTCATTAGACCATCCCTGGTCACAGGCAAGGCCTTTGGTCAGATGACCATCCCTGAGGATGACAAGAGGGCACAGAATGGGACCACGGGCATGGGTGGGCCGATACAAAGGGTCCAGGGCCAGCAGCCCGCCTGACCCAGCCACTGGCTGGTGATTATCTAACTTCCTTCCTTGCTTCTGCTGATGTCGGGGAGAATTCTGAACCCATCTAACCCCTCAGAGCTCAGATTCACGCTCCCTCTGCCCGTGCTTGTGATAGTAAACAGACACACCACATTCTCTTGAATTCCCTTAGTCTTTGAACTTTCTTTTCAATGCTTGCCAGCTTGTCCCAGAATTCTTTGCCCACTGATGGTGGGAAATTTGCCCTCAGAAAAGAAGCTGATAGTCCAGGTCCATACTTAAGAAGATGCTTACAGAAACCAGAATCGTGACACTCTGAAGATGGCTACAGACGCCAGAGTCTCAGGAACGTCCCACATCCCAGCTCATCCTTTTGTCTGACTACCTCCTTTATGGTGTTGCCATTTCTGTTTCATCCTGTTTTGATAAATGATTATTAATTCTGGTTTTTAATTCCCCCAGGGTGGCCTGCTCCTTTTCACTGTGACACAGCAGCATCTCAGCTGAATTCAGGATTTAATGCATCTTGTGAGCTAGCAGCCAATCTAGGAACCAGTCTGCCACTCTTAGGAAAGGAAATGGCACGCATTCCAGAACTGCGAACTTCCAAGGTCCGAGGAACTTCGAACCAAGGCGCTGCCCGCACCATTCCTGTGTCTTTGGTTCTCACTTCCCAGCTCAAGCGATCTTTTGTTTCTTGGGCTCAGTCCATGGATGAAAATAGGAATCAGCAACAAAGGTCCCAAAGCGCATTAACCAAGTTGCAAAAGAGAGGACCAAAGACTGGGTTCCGAACAGCCCTGGAGGCTTGTGCAAACAGACCTGGGGATCTGAGGGGGACCCAACAATGGGCGTCGGCGGATGTCCTGCCTACTGGAAAATTTATGTAGAGAAAAAGATCATCCCATTGGGTGAGACCCGCTGGGCTGGCTCATGTGGTGCAGATTGTTCTGAATCCTAAACAGCCAGACACTTACCTGGTCCAGCCCACCTTCCGAGGAGAGAGGCCATGACCAAGGAAAGGCAGTCATCCAGCTCAGCTCTGCCTTTATCTCCAGGCAGACACAGGCCTTTGAGAGTAGGGCTCACACTTCCTCTGGGATAGCCCAGCATCACCTGCAGTTAATTTACACTTAGATCAAGAAGCGATGTTGATGGCTTGAAGGATTTCTCGATTAGGGAATAATTACGAAAATGTTCTCTTTGGTTTTGTTCTCAGTGTCTCCCCGAAATCTCACCTGTCCAAAGATGTTCCTGAGGCTTGATAACGTTTAGGGATCTTCTATGGTTCCCATGAGATAGTCAGACACTTGTGGGCCAGTTAGGGCTGGCTGGAGACCTGACGCCTATGGTCACCCATTTCAGCATTTTTTCAAATTTCCTTCTGAACCTGATTCACAGAGAGGGTAATCCAAGAACCACTGCCACACCCAGGTCTCAGCTGGGCTTCCGCCTGGAAAGCCCAAGGTGAGGACTTTCCCACAGGACGGTGATTTTGGAGAATGGTCCAGAAGACAGGAGTCTGGTACTAAAAGGAGTAAAGCATGGCAGGGAGAAGAGGAGGGAAGGGACCCCTCTCATCTAGGCAGCTGTGAGAAATGCCTCCCTGAACCTCCGGCCTCAGGACAAGAAAAGACTCTTTAGCCTTAATCTTTCCTGGTTTTTCAGCCAAGGATTGCCTGGTGGGTGTCTGTTTATTCCTCATATTTCAGGGTTGTGTGCACTTGAATGCTAGGCCATTGTCTCAGAGAAGCCCAGGGGAGAAAGGGAGGCATGTGGCAGAGCTGAAACAAGGGGCCATCTGGTGCCAGCCACAAAAAGCTGGTTTTTCCAGCAATGGCAGACATCTAAGGCAGACCAGGAGGTGAGAGAGATACATAGAAGTCCTGCTCCAATATGGTGCATTACGAAGAAAAGCCATACGTTTCCATTGTATCAATGTATATTATAATCTTCATGTTAGAATCCTTAAATCGATGTTTAAAATTATAACCAAACATGAAGTTAAAATCAAGTGCCAGGAGTATGTCTAAATCCTTAAGCCTTACAGTATGGCTAGCCTCGTTGCTAGAAAGTTCTGCTTTTTTATTTTAGCATCTAGGAAACAGTGCCTAAACAAATTTCATGACAACTATTTTAAGGCCACCAGATACAGGAAGGAAGTCAGTGAAAGTTATTTTTGTCACAGTTCTTTGACACTCAGATAAAGATTAGGTTGGAGTTAACTAGAAGCCGAGCATCGGGGACTGCTTTCATGACCTCGTGTCTGAAATTCTTACATGCTGGGCTTAAAACATCAACTGCTATTTGTATCCATTTGTTCCCTATAAATGAACACCAAAATTAAGTATAATTGTCACTATTCTTTCTGTTACATTGGGTTTCTGATGTCCAAAGTCATTTTCCCTGAGGGACAAACTTTGATGATAGAAAGGCCATCTTCAGAGAGAGTGCAGATGGTCATGGGGCCATTTACTGAACTGTGAAGATGAATTCCATCATGGCGCTCATATTTTCAGTGTTTCATAAATGACCCATTCTAGACATGGACTGAAGGGTACATAGCTAAGAATGAAGGCCACTGGAAACCACGGTATTCAGCTCACAGATGAACAGCCACCAAGTCTGAGCATGCTCAGTTGAACAGCCTCTCCTGTTTTGCACCAGCCCAGAGACTCTGGAGATGCTGAAGGAAAATGCTATTCAAATACTCTCAAAAAATTCTTAATCACTGAAAATTTCAGAAACATACGAAAGTCCAGAAAACGTAGTAAATCCTCAAATGCATCGCCCAACCCAAGCAACTACATGGCCAGTCTTAGATACTTAGATTTTCAGAGTTTGAAGAGGTGAATTTTTTGCTCCTACAGACAGGAAACCCAGGAAGATTTTCATGCCTCCCTGAGGGCTTGTGACCTGCTGGCTCTTTGGTTGACTGACCTCATTCAATCCACTCTTTATATGAGGGAAAGCTATCTTCTATCCCTCTCTCTGGCTATTTCTCGGGCTTGCAGCAAATGAAGTGCACTCTCTGATTCAGCCACGGTGACATAAAATCCCAGTGTCAAAGGATGGAATTTTCCAATGCGAGACACTGTATGAGCGCAAGGGAAGCGTTGCCATGAGCAGAGACTCTTCAACACAGAACCTCCAACTGTGCAACAAAGCCGCCCAGCGTCTGCACGAAAACTAAGAAAATAAATCCAACAATGGGGTGATTGTTCCCTTCTCTACCAGCAATCTCCTGGCTTACCCCTTGGTGGGCTGTGCTGGCAAATAACAAGCACACACTGCCTAGGCCTTCCTGCACTGGCCAGCAAGCCCAGAGGGCCTGGTGCTTTCCAAAAGACCCCAGACAACACGACTGTGGTCACTACATTATCTCACAAGACAGAGAGAGGTGTGCAGGCCAGCCACCCACCTTGGCTCATCGGTTCACAAAGAGTCCAGAGCCAGCGGTGTGGATCGGCTTTCTGGCTGTCGATCCAACCATTTGCCTGCTACACTAGAAAAACAGCAGAGATCTGCCAAGAATCTGCAGTTCCCTAAACCTTAAAATAACGACCAGCCTATGCAGTGTGTCCATCCAAGGAATTGTTGGTTCCTACACAAGAAAACCCTTAGGGGTGAGACTGAAGAGTCCAAGAAATTCGTGCGGTTATTTCTTGCCACCTACTGGCCCTGGTCCACACTCTGGAGAGAAAGGAAAATCTATTTTAAACACCAGCTATTCAGCGTTCAAATCACATCAGTCTATAAAAGCATGTCTAATTGAAATACTGATTCCAAATTTTACATAACTTTAAGACTCTTGGGTCTCCTTTCCCCTGCTACACACACACACACGTACACACACACACACACTCACAGACACGCGCACACACACACAGACACGCACACACACATGTACACACACACAGACATGTACACACACACAGACGCACACACACAGACGCACACACACACACACACACACACACACACACACACACGCGCGCGCGCGCGCGCGCGCCATCTAGTTCCTCAGCACAGGTGAACTTAAACTGCAAAACAGGTTAAGGATCTAAGCCTGCATTTTCATATAACAGCTTCCATCTTTTTTGGAAAAAAAAGAGGAAAGAGAGAGGGAGGAGAGGGAGAAGGAGAGGGAGAGAGAGAGAGAGGAGAAACAATAAACCATGTTGAGAAGACACAGCTCATACTCCAAAGGGAGTAAGAGATGGTCTGTTCTGAACCACATGTGAGTGGCCACGGCTCAGAACACAGATTCAGATCATCCTGAACGGCATGTTCCCCTATGGACATGGCTACACGAACTCTTATAGTCACAGAAACCAAAGCATTCTCTACACGGGTGGGGACATCAGGTAGGCAGCTTACAGATCAGGTAGGCAGCTTACAGATCAGGTAGGCAGCTTACAGGAAAGCAGGGAATCTCTGCCGCAGGTCTCAGATGCCATCGGGCGGCAGGCTTAGCTTTGGGGCTAGCAGAAGGTGGCAGTCTGCTAAGTTACACATTCCAAAGTTAAGATGACAGTTCAAATGCCCCAGTCGCGGTGAAGGCCCACTAAGGAAAGCTATTCTTTCCGGTCAAGAGAATGGAATTTCTGGCCTAGGTGGTAACCTCCTATTCCAGCGGGGCAAGTCAGTCACCTGGGAATGGGACACATCTTGAGAATGTGATTCCCGCCCCCGAAAGGCAGATCTACCTTAGCCATGCAAAGAGATAGGAGGAATAATGATCCCTTTAATGAGATAATAGTTTTCCTTCCCAGAATCCCCATGTATCTGCTTTCAAGGCCACGACCACAAAGCTTCATACATCTGCCAACTTTTCTGAATTATTCAGATTCTCCTTATCTCTTTCTAAGCATACTTAGCCTGACATTTTAAGGTTTGCTTTTTCTCGAATGACCTCTTCCCTGTCACAAGGCTGCTTGGTCATGACCTCCATGTCAGCTTTAACCCAAGCGCCTGGTTGTTCTCTGGTTCCTCCTCCATCTTCCTCCTCCAGGCTTTACAGCTTACTGCCCTGGGCTTTTCTTTTAAACTCTAATAAAATTGTTCTCAAGCTTTTTTGGGTCCATTATTAAATTATTTTATGAACAAGAAAACCCTAAATGGGGATCCCAGTTTCCTTGGTAACATCTGGTGACAGTGGTGGGATTCACACCAGTTTCCGGTGATGAGAAGGATATTAGGTCAGATGCAGCCATGAGTGACAAGTACCAGCAAGAGAGCTAGAGCCCAAGAGAACCCGATTCTGGAGCCGCGGCATCCCAACTCTCTGCCATCACAAGAGCTCTAATTGGTTCTCATAGTGCTCAGTACAACCTTCAAGGAACCTCCGTTCACACCGGGAATGAGGAGGAGGAAGTTCTGAGGCAGGGGAATGTGGTAGAGAGTGAAGTCTACAGGGAGGCCCAAAAGGCTGCCAAGTTAGAATATGAAGAAACTGGCTAGCAAGGAGGAAGGCTGGGAACACCCCAGCCCAGGCCACTAAGTCCAGCAGATACCGGCCAGAGGCTCTCCAGGGTGTCCGAGGGTGACCAGTGGCACACTGCACACTAATACACGGTTGGATGGAGGGCTAAGATGACACAAGACAGACACTGCATGAAGTTATATGTAGAGCTCCGTGTAACAGATCATGAAGGAGAAAGTCACGTCATGGACCCCAGAAGCCTATACTATGGGACATAAAATCACAGGGCTTTGTACGCATGAGTGTGTGGAGGCCGGAGACTGACATTCGTGGCATCCTCTATCATTCCCTGTCTGCCTTCTTTTTAAAGATTTAGTTTCTAAATGTGTGTGCATGTGGATATATGCACGTGAGTGCAGGGGCTCACAGGAGCCAGGAGAGGGCACTGGATTCCTTGGAGTTGGAGTCACGGCACTTGTGAGCCATCCCACCCAGGTGCTGGGAACCTAACTCAGATCCTCTGTGAGAGTAGCATGCACACTTAACCACTGAGCCCTCTCCAGCACCCTCCTCTTTAATTTTTGAGATGGGAATCTCTGAACCTGGAGCTCACCAACTAGCTAGTCTGGCCAGCCAGCAAGCCTCAGGGATCCTCTGTCTCTGTGTTACCAGAACTGAGACGTAGGTGCATACAGCACATCTGGTCATGTGTGTGTGTGTGTGTGTGTGTGTGTGTGTGTGTGTGTGTGTATATATGTGTGTGTGTATATATATATGTGTATATGTATGTCTGTGTGTGTACGTGTGTCTGTGTATGTGTGTTTGTGTGCATGTCTGTGTGTATATGTATGTGTGTGTGTGTCTGTGTGTGTGTTGTCTGTATGTATCTGTGTGTGTCTGTGTCTGTGTCTGTATGTATCTGTGTGTCTGTATGTATCTGTGTGTGTGTGTGTGTGTGTGTGTGTGTGTGTGTGTGTGTGTGTTCTGGGGATCAGGTCAGGCCCTTGTGCTCTGGAGCAGGCATTTTTCACAGTTGAGTGGCCTCCCCAGTCCCTAACCCGCTCTTAGCACACCAGCGCTGCTTGAACCTCTGCTTCCTCCCCACAGAAGTGAACTATCGCTCAGTGTAAATATACTCTCCTGATTCCTTTCTCCCGACACAAAACCTGAAACCCCTCTAAAGTCGTCCAGTACTCAGTATCAGCACGATTGCTCGATTCCTGTAACAATGCTTCTAACCTCGGCTATGGATTTCAGCACAGCTAGTCCTCACATAGATTCCTGCAATCACGAGATTCGAGAAGACGGTGAGATGCACAGGGTTGATTGGAGAAGGGCTCAGCAGAAGGTGTGTGGTCAGAGCACATCACCTGATGCTGAATGCAGGGATCAAATGGGAAGCTCACAACTTCACCGAGGCCTTGTGGAAACACTTTAACCTAGCGCCGGGCAAATCATGTGACCCAAAGGCCACTGTATGCTAAATTGCTGGACAGCTCAGCCGTTTATTTACCGCTGCCCCAAAAGGGAACGAGATAGTGGTTATTAGAGGACTTGGAACTATGCGCTCCGCTGACAGCAGACTGCGCCTGAAGAAGGCTGAAAGCGCTGAACTAAAAATTAATTGCTGGATGAAGAAGTTACTGTGACAGGGCCATCGGGGTCTGACAAGGAGCTACGGCTTGCTGCCTTTGCCCAGTACTCTGAGAGTAACATCCTGTGGGCCATTAGCCTTGGAGAAGATCAAATTCAAAATGTGGAGTGTGGTTTCTCCTGAGTGGACATTGCTTTTACATCCTCGGGTGCCTGGGGATGGAGCTCAGTAATGGAGCTCTCGCCTAGTACATATGAAGCCCTGGACTCCACCTCTACCACATCCCCTGGAGCTCTCTACTCCCCAACCTCACCTCTCCACTCCCCCACCTCATCCCTCTACTCCCCCACCTCATCGTGTGTGTGTGTGTGTGTGTGTGTGTGTGTGTGTGTGTGTGTATTCAAGCACAGGCATGAAGACCCACGTTCAGATCCCCAGAGCCCCTGTAAAGGCCAGGTGTGGTAGTGTGCACCTGTAGCCCAGCACTGGGAGGATGTGTGGTGACATATCAGTATGTGTGGGAGTCAGATGAGTGTGGACGCTGCTGGCCTACCAGCCTAGCAAAAGGTGAGCTAAGGGTTCAATGAGAGAAGCTGTCTCAAAAGATGAGGTGGACAGTGACAAAGGGGGCCACCGGGATCAGCCTCTCACCTCCGCTTTCCCACGAACAGGTGAACATACCTACATGCACACGCAATTTTTTAAAAATGTACTTCTAATACAGAGGCCTTTGTACCCCAGAGCTCAGCTCATCTTTAGTTAAAAAACAAAAAGGCTCGCCATTTCACGGAAGTGATTACGCACGTGACAGGAGGGAGTTGGTTTTGCCTTTAATTCATTTCAAAGGCAAAGAAAATTGCTCTTCTTGAGAGCCTTTGGCGGGTATTGCTCATCCAAAGTAAAATGAAATTGCAGAAAGCAGCCGCCCTGCCTTCCTCATCTCTGCCTCTCCCACCACCCACCTCCTCCAGACCGAGATGCAGCAGACAATTGTCGCCCCGCCACACCTTTGCATACTGCGAAGTCTGCCATTGCGCCGGGTCTCCTCACCCCGCCACTGTCTTGACAGCTCCCAAAGGACCCGGGGTAGGAGCTCAGCTGTCCAGTGACTGAATGCATTCAGTGTCATTCAGTCTTAGCCCTGCCTTTTTCATTAGCCTGTTTATGAAAACAGGAGAGGGAGGAGCACAAGAAAAGGACAGGCAGAGCAGGGATTCGGGTGTCCAATTTCATCCCACAGAGAGACGGTCATAAGAGGTGGCGGCTAAGGCCTCCCACGGGTGACCAGCAGTGCCCGAAGTGTGGGACTGCCTGCTCTGTTACAGAAACGCCTCAGCCCCAGGCGTCCTTGGGACAGCCGACAACCCTGCAAGCTCCCCAGGACTCTCAGACTGTCATCTTGATTGGCAACTTCAGGGGATTTAGAATCTCCATGGAAACAAACCCCTTGGCATTTGAATGGGGGTCCCATGTGGGCAGCACCATCCCCCTAGGTAGTGGTCCTGAGTAAAGAGACAGCAAGCCGAATACGGACATCCCCCACCTACTACTTCTTCCTGTGGATGCAGATACAAGGGTGCCCCAAGTACCTACCACCAGGACGTCCCATCACCCCATCACGATGGACTCTACACCCTAACACCTCCTTTTGTGGTTCTGTCTCAGCACTAAGAAATGGAACTGATACAGCGATCCAAATCTAAGTAGTTGGAAATCAGCAAGATCTGAGAGGACTCACCCCTGCCCCCCCGCCCCCATCAGCTTCCTGTTTCTCTCCTTCGCTGAACTCAGGGTGGATTGCTGGTGTTGTTGCTTTTACAGTCTTTTCTCCCTACTCAGTGTGAGCTTCGTGTAGGCAGGGGAGCGAGAACCATCCAGCTTGTTCATCACAGTAGCCCTAGAACATTTCCCAGCAAGCAGGATGTCCAAGAAACACACCCTCAGCACAGGACTCTCTCCCTGGTTACTGACTCCAGCAGAAGCATCGCGTCCCACTGATGCGAAGATGTGTACCTTCGGCTGTCACATCTCTGACATCTGGGTGTTAGCCACCTTCCAATCAGCACATTGCAGCCTTTGATTCTCAAGTGCAAACCTTGGCCATAGCTGTTCCCGTGGTCCTCTCTTCAACTGAGATGTACGTCCCTTGAGACGAATGTAAGGGTTGGACTGCCACTGAGAAATGCCTTCTGAAAGATTTCCCTGTGATTCAGCAATGGGCAAATTAGTCTGTACTGAGGGAGGAGCTGAAGCCAGCGAGATGGAACATGGCAACACTGGAGAATGTCTGCCACAGAAGGATTGGTCTTGAGTCCACATTCTCATATAAAAGAAATGTGTCAGGTGTGACAGAAATCCCAGAAAAGAAGGTTCCCGTGAGCTGAACAAACTGTCTTACTTCCTGTTCCTGAGATGCTTCTTGCTGCCAAAGCCCTCAGAAGACAGGAAGAAGTTTCAAAGGCATCTGAAGGGACAAAGTCATATGGCCTTCAAGGTCATCATGACAGCTGAATAGAAATTTGCTATAAGTGTTCTTTTGTTAGAAACGCATTCCTAAGTTAAAGTTATGTTTGGAATAACAATATCATCTGTAAAGTAAGCTTTCTATGCAATTTCAGAATCAAGTGACTAAAGAGCAGTTTAAATGTCATTATTTTTAAAAACCATTTCCATGGCTACATACAACGTTCTGCTCTCCCAAAGTACGTTCCTTTGACTTCTGAAGAGGACCTGGATACCTGGAGCAAAATCTCTTCCTGTCACAGACCAGTTATCCAACATTTAAGTCCATCACTTTAACTTGCCTCCCAGGAACAGTTCTGAAGTGCTGTGCCCCATTCACAGGTCCGTGTGTTAACAGGGACCAGCATTTTCAGCAGGAGAGCAGTTCTCACTGGCTTATGTGAAGATCTTAGGGTGACAAGGTGTGTCTCTGTGAAACGGTTTCACTTGTTCATGCTGGTGTCCTCCAGGCCTGCCCCCTCTTCCTCAGGCTCCACAGTGGATGGTTTGTCTTTAGTTCATAATCTAATTACTATGTTACCAGATAGCGTGGCTTGCAGGATTTTAACTCATTCCCTTTGGAGCAGTGTGCAGCCGGTCTGGGCTGCGTCACCCTGCAACTGTGCTCTCCTCTGGCTGCTTTAGGGTTTTTCCTTCACTATCCATCCATATTCATGCTATACCTGGTCATGGCTCTGGTTTGGGGTTACTGGTGTTCTTGAAATACACAGGTTTATGTTTCTCTCCAAATTGGGGAACTTCCAGGTACCGTTTCTTCACATTTCTTTGTGTATCTCATTCTTTCTCACCCATCCTCTTTAAGTATGAATTTGTGTATTGTATCATGGCAGGTGTTTGGAGGCCTGAGGCTGATGTCATCCTTTGTCTTCTCATCCTTTGTCCACAAGAGCTCGTCGGTTCAGCTAGTCTAGCTGGCCAGTCTGGCCCCCGGATCCTCCATCTCTGCCTCCCATGTCTCTGTAGGTGCTGAGGTTTGAACTCCAGTGCCCATGTTTTCAGGAGACTCACTTCTGCCCACTGAGCATCTCCCCAGCAGCTGCCATTTCCAAGATTCACAACAGGATTGTTGGACGTTCAGCTATTTCCTCATAGCCCTGTGAAGCTCTGTTCTTTAGTTTCAATCTTTCTCCTCTATATTATTGTTCAGATTTAAAGATTGCTATCTTTTTCGGTTCTTGTTTTTAATATTCTAAGACAGGAGCTTTGCCGCATAGCCCAGGCTGGCCTGAACTTACAACCTTCTGTCTCAGTCCCTGAGTGTGGGAGGACAGGCCATATTATCATTTCTATCACTATGCACCTGATGCTCATTCTGAGACATCTCCATCCCACCACTGAGCCCATCAGTGAGATTTTTATTTCTGTTATATTAGCTTTTGTGTCTAAAATCTGCTTCTGGGTCTTCCTTACTTTTTTTTTTTTTTTCTTTTCTAAGACTTCTCATCCTTCTGTTTCAGGGATGTTTGCTTTTGGATTTTGTAGGACTTTTACAGTAGCTGTTTTAAATTTTGTGTCATCCCAGCAATGACACCTTTTCCTGCACACAGTGAGATTATCT
>CABHPQ010159092.1:0-18477 GCA_902168405.1 Peromyscus aztecus
ACACACACACACACACACACACACACACCCCAAAACAAACCAGATGCCACTATTGAATGATAGCCCACTAGATGCCAGTGACTTTTCTTCATTTAATCCCCAGGTATGCCAGTCCTAGAAAGTATCAATTATAATGTTTATCAATCACAGCGAACAGGTATGTGGGAGCTGGCTTTAGACCCACTCTGCTGAATTCAGAGAGCAAGTTCCTTTCTTATTCCTTTCTGTGCCTGGAATTAAATCCCACCCCTGGTGCATGCTGATCTGCACCCCAGCCCAAAGAATAAGTTCTTGATCCACGTGCTCCACCACACCCTCTGATGGAACCCGGGGGATGGGGAGATGGCTAGTCTGGTAACACAAGGTGACAGCCTGAGTTCAAGATCCCCGGCACTCTCCTAAGAAGCTGGTTGTGCCTGGAGCTGGAGAGATAGCGGAGCTGTTAAGCACATACTGCTCTTCCAGAGCACACATTCCCGTTACCCATATCAAGGAGTCCACAAGCCCCTGTAACTCCAGCTCCAAGGGGACCCAATGCCTCTGTCTTCTGTGGGCATCTTTATTCATCTGTACATACCCACCCACAGACACACGTAATTAAAAATAATTAAAATAAAAGCTTTTTTAAAAAAGCTGTGGGTGGCAACATGTGCCAGTAGCCCTAGCACTAGCAAGGTAAGGTGTAGAAGACAAGAGGATTCCTGGATCTGACTGGCCAGCCAGCCCAGCCAAGTCAGTGAGCTCCATGTTGGGTGAAAGACCCTGCCTCTCATTACTTCTTGTGTGTGTGTGTGTGTGTGTGTGTGTGTGTGTGTGTGTGTGTGTGTGTTTCCCCTTTGGTTTTTCTAGACAGGGTTTCCCTGTGTAGTTTTGGTGCCTGTCCTGGAACTAGCTCTGTAGACCAGGCTGGCCTCGAACTCACAGAGATCCACCTGCCTCTGCCTCCCCCCAGTGCTGGGACTAAAGGTGTGTGCCACCACCGCCCAGCAGACCCCGTCTTAAAAGGGTAAGTGGAGGGGGCTGGAGAGATGGTTCAACAGTTACAAGCACTTATTGCTCTTCCTGAGTTTGGTCCCCAGCACCCACTATTTATAACTACTAATTCCAGCTCCATGGAATCCAATACCGTCTTCTGGCCTCCATGGAATCCAATACTTAAAAAATAATATGGAGAAGTGATTAAAAATATCCCTGATATTGACCTCTGACCTCCATATAAACTCACACATGTGCATGTATACCTGTGCCCTCACCCACCCACACACAAACACACACGAATGCCTATACACATATTTACATACACACAGTTTAAAAATAACTCACAACATCTTTTGGCCAAGGCCTCCTCCAGTTTCATGCACTGAACTAAACAAAACCAAAAGAAATTACTTAAGTAGCAGTGACAGCAGTAGGGCCCACTGTGGAAGTCCAGGAGTGCTCCATACACCAGGTCACTGAGACTCAGCATGGGTACCTATGAGGTCCTGTGTTCGGACTAACTACAGAGGCGTCTAAAAGCCTCTGCAACCCGGGTTGCATGGACAACCCAGAGCCACTGAGGCTTCCTGACCTCTGGAGGTGTGAGCTCCACCAGAGTGCGTTAGGTAGTGACTGCTGTGTAAATGGTGACCTTGAAGCACAGCAGCTTAAGACAGGGCAGACTGGTTCATTCCAAGAATCGGGAGTGTCTTGAACAGCTGGTTCTGATTCAGGGTCTCTCTCAAAGATGCTGCCAAACTGTCAACTTTCACGGGAATAGTCTGTAGGCTTGACCTGAGTCCACTCCCCAGATCATGGAATGGTGCATTGGTCCCAGCTACGTGGTCCTTGTCCTGAGCTATCTAAGCATCCTCACAACATGGTTTTTCTTCACGTCGAGTGATCCAAGAAGGGAGATGTAGTATCTAGTCTTGGAAATCGCACACTTTGTGAGGCAGGGCCATACCAGAACAGGCATGTCAGAAGATCACATTGGAGGCAGATGGCCTTCCCAGGCAGGGACTCCAGAAGACAGTCTAGCTGGCAACTCTGTCCTCTAACAGATGTACTCAGAGACAGTGGACTTGCTTCCCAGGCTCAGATCTCAGTTTTCTTCCATACACAGGTTTGTTTCGTAGGCCAAGCAAGCCCTTCCCATACTCCAAGCCCATGTTTCACACTTAGTTCCTGTATCCAAAACCAGCTTTCCACAGACAGAGCTGGTAACTGGCCCTGAGTTGACCTCAACCCAAGCTCGATCTCACACCAAGCTCTAATTCGGGCAGCAAATTCCCATAGTGATGCCATCGTGGTAAAGTACGTGCTCTGTCCCAACCTGTGCTACTGGCTTTGTAAACGGAGCCAGAAAGTGGCTGAGTGTCAAAGGCAAACACTCTAGCCTGGTGGCTCCAGGGTCAACCACATGAGCACTAACACTCCCTTGGTCCCTTGTCTGCTCCCACAGAGAATAAGCAGCTGGGACCAAGGGTTCAGTGATACCTCTTCATAAAGCTGAAGTGGTCCTCATGGATCACTGGCCGGATAAGCCCAGCTAGATCTGTCTGTCCTGGTTCAGTGTCAGCTTGGTGCAGGGATCCAGGCCATTGTTTCTGTCCCATGCATCTGTTTCCTCCTTGGTAAATAGAGATGGTCACAGCTGTGCTAACAGCTGTCTGTGGGCTTCTAGGTGGCCAGAAAGCTGAACACTGGTGAAGAGGCATTCAAGTCTGATGTCCCTGTCTCAGACAGACCCATGTCCAACCTGGAGAAGGTGCACTTCATTGTGGGTTACGCCATCATGCGTCCCGGACTCAGGTCAGTCTCTCCTCCTGCTTCTGTTCAGGCTATCAGGCCACTTCACTGGCACTTAGCCCATGGTGGCATCATCCTTATCATCTGCCATGAGGTACCAGCTCTTCTCCTACTCTCTGGCCTGGGTCTGGAGGCTAGGTCTCACCACAGCAGATGTTAGAGATACCCAGGGCTCTCAGCTTGCCCTGTAAAGAAAGCCATGAGGGGCTGCGGAGATGGTTCAGTTGGTAAAGTGCTTGCCACACCTGCATGATGACCTGAGTTTGATTCCCTAGAACCCATGTCAAAAAAGGAAAAGGAAGAAAGAGAGAGAGAGACAGAGAGACAGAGACAGGGAAAGGGAGGGAGGGAGGGAGGGAGGGAGAGAGGGAGGGAGGGAGCGAGGGAGCGAGGGAGCGAGCAAGCAAGCCAGGGAAAGCAATGTGTGCTTGTAATCCCTATACTGGGGAGGCAAGGACAGGAGGATCTCTGACTTGCTGGCCAAATAGTCCAGCCAAGTCATTGAGTCCCAGGCTGAGAGACCCTGTCTCAAAACATAAGTAATGTGGGGGAACAACCAAGGAAAACTTCTACAAGCTCACACACATAGATGCACACATCCACGTGCATGAGAGGGGAAAGCGGGAAAACCCACTGGTCAGTTTTGTTTTTGTTTTTGTTTTTGTTTTTGCTGGAGAGAGGTTTAGTATAGAGGGCTTTGTTTGTTTGTTTTGTTTTGTTTTTTCAAGACAGGGTTTCTCTGTGTAGTTTGGGTGCCTGTCCTGGATCTCGCTCTGTAGACCAGGCTTACCTCGAACTCACAGAGATCCACCTGGCTCTGCCTCCTGAGTGCTGGGATTAAAGGCGTGCGCCACCACCGCCTGGCCTAATTGTTTTATTGAAAGATTTTTTAGCACGATTGAATTTTAGTATGATTCCTCCTGTAAACCTTGGTCTCTATAATTAGGATGCCTGTAGAATGTAGCAGCTGTTTTTTAAAGTTTTTTTCCCCAACATAATTATTTTTATTAACTATGATCAAACACAGTTTAAGACAGGTTTGTCATGGGCTAGAGAGTCGTTCACTTTCTTTTGTTGTTTTCTTTTATTGTTTGAGACAGTGTCTCACAGCCTAGGCTGTCCTGGAACTCATGGTTTTCCTGCCTCAGCCTCCCAGGTGCTGGGATTATTCTAGCTCTGGGCATTCATCCTAGAACAGGCTTTAGTACAGGACCCTGTAAATGAGAAAGTTCTTCATTACATTATATGTTAAATATATTTGTTTATATTATATATACTGCATGTGCAATTTGCTTTATAAGAATTAGGAGTCTGGGTTGTCTCACTCAGGATGATTTTTTTCTACTTCCATCCATTTCCCTTCGAATTTCATGATAATTCTTTTTAACAGCTAAGTGACACTCAATTTAAATGTACCACATTTTCTTTATCTGTTCTTCTGTTGGCGGACATCTAGGTTGTTTCTGATTTCTGGCTTTTATGAAAAGAGCAGCGATGAACATAGTTGAGCAGGTGTCTCTGTCGTAGGATGGAGCATCCTTTGGGTGTATGCCCAAAGAGTGGTACAGTTGTATCTTGAAATAGATCTACTCCGAGCTTTCTGAGGAATTACCACACTGATGTCTCTTGTGCCTGTATGAGTTTGCATTTCCACCAGCGATGGAGGACTGTCCCCCTTACCTCACGTCCTCGCCAGCATCAGCTGTCATTTGTTTTGTTGATCTTAGCCATTCCGACTGGTGTGAGATGGAATCTCAAAGTAGTTTTGATTTGCATTTCCCTGATAAATAAGGATGTTGAACATTTCTTTAAGTTATTCTAGATCATTTGTGTTTCCTCTTGTGGGAATTCTCTGTTTAAATCTGTACGCCATTTTTAATTGGGGTTTTTTTTTTGTTTTCTTGATGTCCATTTTCTTTAGTTCCTTATACATTTTATATACAAGCCCACTACCAGCTGTGTAGATGTTAAAAATCAACAATAGAAATGGAAGAAAGTACACAAACTCATCAAAGTTAAACAACTCAGTGCTAAATGAAAATTGAGTCTAGACAAAAATGAAGAAGGGAACTAAAACTTTGCTAGAGTTAAATTTAAATGAATATATAACACACCTATACTTATGGGACATAAAGAAGAGGCAAGCTCATAGCACTAAGTGCCTACATTAAAAAAAAATTGAGAGATTTTATCCTAGGTATTTCTTAATCTAACAAGTTGACAAGCAAAAGTAGACACCATACCCCCTCTTTGCTCACTGCTGGAGGAGGTGGCCGTCTCCAGGGTACGAGATAGCGTCTTAAGGCAGAGGAGAAGAAAAGTAATTTGAAGTGACTGTGAGGTTGGGGGAAGGAGCAGGTTGGCTTATACATGAACCAGGGACTGGGACCAAGGACAGCAGCAGGGAAGGAGGCCATGGGCAGAGGGGGATGGGGAGCAAAGATTCAAAGGAGGAGCTGCTTTGTAGGTCTTGGGCAGAGGGGGTTGGGGGAGCAAAGAACCAAGGGAGGGGATATCTTAGAAGGAAGACTGAAGGCGAGGCCTTGATGAACTAGGAAGGGGGAGCAGAAAGAGGGGCATCTGGAAGACACCAGGTGATGGGTATAGTATTAGGCTATGCTAAGACCTGGTAAGGTGAGATCCTCCACTGGTGCGCCTGAACACCGCCTTGTGCTCCTCTCTCAGAGCCTGTGGTCTGTGTCTTTCAGAGATGAAATCTACTGCCAGATCTGCAAACAGCTCTCTGAGAACTATAAAACAAGCAGCCTGGCCCGGGGCTGGATTCTGCTCAGCCTCTGTCTGGGCTGCTTCCCACCCTCAGAAAGGTTCATGAAGGTGATGAAGGCTGGGCTGGGGTGGGACTGGATTGGGGAGGGAGGCAGTTTACAGCAGGGACAGACCCTGAGTCCTAAACCCTGGACCAAGTCCAGAAGTCATAGCTAGTGAGCAGCAATATCTGCGCTATTCTAGGCCTCTGAAAGGATGCTTTACTTGGCTCCTTCAAGCTCCTATCCAGGAGTGCAGGGTCAATGCCTCTGGTCCCAGGCACAGAAATACTCTTCAAGACTAAGTTGGAGATGTAACTCAATTGGTAGCATGCTTGCAAAGCATGCATGAAGCCCTGGGTTCAATTCCTAGCACCACATAAAAATGGAAATGCTGATGTACACCTGTACCAGCTCTCAGGAGGTAGAGGCAGACCTACCTGTCCCACAAGGTGTTGAGCTTACTGATGGACAGTTAGGGTCTATCTCGGTGTGACTAGAACCCAGGGCTTCATCTGTGCTGGGCAAGCACTATCAACCACGCTACACCTCCAGCAATGAAGAGTTTTAAGCTGGCTTGGGCAGAAAATAGAAGGCGCCTCCATTCTGAGTGTCTTCCTCTTCCCGCCATTTTCTCACCACCAGTATCTGCTGAATTTCATTGGTCAAGGGCCGGCCAGTTATGGTCCCTTCTGTGCTGAGCGTCTACAACGCACCTTCGCCAATGGGGTGCGTGCAGAACCCCCTACCTGGCTGGAGCTGCAGGTAGGTGCTGGCAGGGATGGGAGATGGGCAGTATAGGGTGGGACACCCTGTCCAGCCCTTTGGCTCCTTCCACCTTCTCTGTGGCATCTTCTTAAAAAAAAAAAAAAGACATTTATTCATTTGTGTGCGTGCGTGCATCCATGCACGCACCTGCATACAGAGGTCAGAGAACAACTTGCTGGAGTCATCTCTCCCCTACCATGTGGGTACCAGGAATTAAACTCAGGCCACCACTCTTTCGAAAAGTGCCTTTACTTGCTGAGCCATTCCATTGGCCCCTCTGCTGCACCTTCTGGGCCTCTCTGGTCCTTAGCACGGCACGGCATGAGCTTCAAAGCCACCCTCACTACCTCTCAGTCCACATTCCCGTTTTGTTCCTGTCTCCCACCTTCCTGGATGGGAAGATACAGCTACCATGGTCTGCATAGAGCAGCACAGATCGCTTCTAGCTCCTAGAAGGCGATGGTCCTGAGAGTCCGTTGCCTTTGTAGCTCTGTTATTTGTTGGGAGCTGGCACCACCTCTCCCTGCTTTGTCTCAGACACCTGTGAGCCCTCAGAAAGGGCCACTCCAGACAACCAGGACAGAGGGAGCACTCTGGCTCACGCCAGTGCCCTGACTGGCCCACATCGAGACAACAGGCCTCCTCTGGCCACATTTCTTTCATGTTCTCTCTTCAATTCCTAAGTCCACAGGGCTTCCTTCCCGTAAGCCCTGAAGTGTTGGTGAACATGAAGCCACTCACATCTGCAGTGTTGTGCTTAGGACTCAATGACTCAAACTGTTGTCCGAGTCAACCTTAGCACCGTGGGTTTTCATCTGAGTGTGGCAAATTAGACAGAGACTGCCTCTCAAAAGTCCACGACTCACCTGCTATGTGTGGGCAATGCAGACCACTGGACTGCCATGCCAAGTCTCAGCCAGACTCTTGGTATTCTGAGGGACTTCACGGGGACAAGCAAAATTAAGAGTGGGGAGCCTCTAGAGCCTGGTGGTTCTGGGACCCAGGACTACAAGGTGCCATCTGTCTGTCCCCAGGCTGTCAAGTCCAAGAAGCACATCCCGATCCAGGTCATCCTGGCAACTGGAGGGAGCCTGACTATCTCTGTGGATTCTGCCTCCACCTCCCGAGAAATCTGCCAGCACATCGCTCAGAAACAGGGCCTCAGGGACCATCTGGGCTTCTCCCTCCAGGTCGCTGTATATGACAAGGTATCAACTAGAAGTCTTAGCCTACACATGCCCCCCCATACACACCTGAGCCAGAGCACCCTGAAGCTAGAGTCTGTACCTTATTAACCTGCCCTAGCTGCATCCTCAGCTACCATACACACACTCGTGGGCATGCACATACATGCACGTGTGCACAGACATTCATGTGTACATATACACATGCATACACACATCAGAAATGCCTCACACCAGATGTCCAGTCCTCCTGCCTGCATATTCACAGGCCAGCAGTTGCACCTTTACCCAGACAGGGCCAGGCATGAGCCTTCACCCCCAAAACTCAGGAAACACTAACACTTCCCTGTGAGAGTCCAACTCTACCTCCTTCAGAAGTCATTTTGGGGAGTAATGGCCAGACCATGATCCTTATAAAGATACCATTTGAGGGCTGGGGAGACAGTTCCATTGGTCAAGCATGGACAGTAAACATGAGGACCTGAGTTCAATTCCTCAGAACGACATAAATAATCTGAACATGGTGTCCTTGACTGCAGTACTTCAAGAATGGTGACTGGAGGATCCTGGGGCCTCATTGGTCAGCCAGTCTAACCGAATTAGTGAGCTCTAGATTCATTGAGAGATCCTATCTCAAAAAATAAGCTGGAAGCATTAAGGAAGACTTGCCACCCACCCATGACCCCCACAAGCATGCAAATACACACATATATCCATGTGTGTACAAAAAGAGGAAGAAAGGAGCTTTGCGTCCAAGTGGACTCAGAAGTGGCTTCTTGGCCCACGCAGGGCGTCACAGTCCCTGTCTTCCACATACGGTGTTAAGGGTAGATGTCTCCGTGGGTCAGGGCACATATCAGCGGCTAACCCCTCCTTCTCCCCGATTCTGGCCTCAGTTCTGGTCCTTGGGCAGTGGCTGTGACCATGTGATGGACGCTGTGGCCCAATGTGAACAACTGGCCCAGGAGAGAGGAGAGAGTCGGCGCCAGTCTCCCTGGCGCATCTACTTCCGGAAGGAGTTCTTCACCCCCTGGCACGACTCCCGGGAGGACCCTGTGAGCACCGAGCTCATTTACTGCCAAGTTGTCCGTGGAGTATGGTCTGGCGAGTACAATTTTGAGAAGGTGAGGAGCCCTGAGGAGTAGCCCCATTCCTAGCCTGTGGCCATCAGGATGCTCCATAGCAGAGGGACCCAGAGGCAATGGAAATAATAAAGAATATGACGGGGCAGAGGCAGAGGGACGAGGGATGGGGAGGTAGTTACAAGGGTGCAGATGTGGGACCTGTACTGGGTACAGCCATCTCCCCCCAGGGCTGTCCTGTGTCTTCTTCCTGTGGGCTGCAGGTTTGTTTGGGCATCTGGGATCCTTGGCACCCACAGCTTCGGGCAGGGAAGGCTTCATTATCTGCCCCAGGCTGCCCCCAGGCCGCCTGGCCTCTCACGGCAGCTGCTCAGTCCTAGGGATCAGGAACATGGTCTCAGACCTGGAGCTGTAACTCTGTTGGTAAATTGAACAAGGCCATGGGCTTGGTCCCCCGCAGTGCATAAACGGAACATGGTTGTGAACACCTGCAATCCCAGCAACTGGGGGGGGGGGGGTGGAGGCAGGAGGATTAGAAGTCCCAGGTTATCCTTGGATACCTAGGGAGTTCGAGGCCAGCCTGAGATACACGAGATCTATTCTAAACTGGGAGGGTAGCTGGAGAAGAGGGGGAAGAGGAAGAAGAAAGTGTAGAGGAGGAGGAGGAGGAGAAAAGAGAGGGGAGGAGAGAGGAAGGGAAGGGAGAAGAGCAGCCGTGGGTTCACATCTGGAAGGTATGAAATGCCAAGAGCTCCATCAATGGGGTGCACTGTGGTGAGGAAACAGCAGGTGCAGACACTGTGCCTCATCAGGAGGCTGGTCTTGGGACCCAGCGGCCACAGCCACCCCAGAGATCTGCCTGCAAACGGCAGCCACTGTGCTCTCTTGGCATGGGATGACTACACCCACTTAGGGCAGCAATGTTGGGGAGGGGTTAGGACAGGTGGCCGTTCCTGCTTCCTACCTTGTCTGAGCGGCTGGTTAAGCCCACGGCGCTGAGGCGGGAGCAGCCTCATGTGGAGGCCTGTGGGCCCTTGCTCACGCCCGTGATGCTCCCGTTGTCCCTGGCATACAGGAGGAAGAGCTGGTGGAGCTGCTGGCCCGGCACTGCTACGTGAAGCTTGGGGCCACAGCGAAGAGCGACGCCGTGCGGGAGCTGCTGCCCAGCTGTGTTCCCTCCAAGCTGTACCGGACCAAGTCTCCGGAGAAGTGGGCTAGCATGGTCACTGCTGCCCACGCTAAGGTCAGCCTGGGGCAGGCGGGGCGCTCTGGCCCTGAGCCTTTCTTTGAGGGGAGATGAGATGGATGGATCCCTCCCCCCATGAGCCTCCCCACACGCCAGGGTTCAGGAAGCTTCAACAGGCTCAACCCTGACTCAAGGGACAAATGTCTCCTTTAGCTTAACACCGCACCACAGGTTCCTGTCAGCTCTCCTCCCTCTTAGTCTCAAGTTTCTCTGCCCAGCAGCACCTAGCTGGCCCTGTCTTCCAGGGCTAGAGACTCCACAGCTGCTGACTAGTGACAGTTCTGTGGCCCTGGCATAGGCTCATCATTACTTCCCTTCTTGCTCACCTCCAAGCCCCTCGACGTCCCCTCATCGGGCACATGGGAAATCTTTGGTGTAGACATCTTAAGCATTTGGTATATGTGGGCAAATGGCCAAAGCACCCTTCATACATGGTGTGGCCATTAACATGCCTAAAGTCAGTACATGAGTGTTTCGAAGTAGAAACAAGAAATGATATTTGGTCCAACGGGGAAAGAAAGCTTGGAGACATTTACAGACACAGCATGGTGGAGCATGTTAGGGAGGGAAAAGGCAAGCTAGATAAAGAAGGGAGCTAGAAGGAGGATAGGGGAAGATGCCTCTGCGAGAGGCTCCCAAATATGAAGGAAGCCAGAGTGAGGTGCCCAGGACCCAGGGACACACAGCAAGACGGTCTTCACAGGTACTCCTCAGCAACAGTAAGCCTGTGTTTGTCCGTTTGCTGTTGCCGTGACGAAACAGCTGAGAGAGCCAACTTAAAAGGAGGAAGGGGGTTGTGGGGATGGCTCCGTGGATAAAGAGCTTGCTGTACAAGGCTGACAACCTGAGTTCAGATCTCCAAACCCATGAAAGCTGGATGAGGCAGCACAAGCATGTGCAATCCCAGCACACACCCGCAGGAAGATGGGAGGCAGGGACCCGAGAGTCCCCAGAACCCAAGAGAGAGCCAGCTAGCCCGGCCCAGGTCACGGCAACCAACAAGAGACCTTGTGTCAACTTGGTGGAAGGCAAGGACCAACACTGGAGGGTGTCCTCTGCCCTTCCATGTGGCGGGGTGACGGAGATGAGGTCTGGGGTTTTCCACTCCACACAGGCCCCGTACACCCAGTCAAAAGCCACACCGTTGGCGGTGAAGGAGCAGACAGTGGAGGCCGCCCGTTTACGGTGGCCCCTGCTCTTCTCCCGGCTGTTTGAGGTCACCACGCTCTCTGGTAAGAGCATCTGGTGTGGCGGGATGGGGGAGGATAAGGAGCCGCTCCTGGTGGCCGGCATGGCCTTCACTCTGGGTCACCTCCTGGCCAGGCCCCCGCCTTCCCAAGACACAGCTGATTTTGGCCATTAACTGGAAGGGGATGTGCTTCCTGAACCAGAAGGAGAAGACGCTGCTGGAGTTGTCCTTCGCAGAGGTCATGGGTCTGGTTGCCAACAGGTAAAACCTCAAGCCCGTTACTTCACAATGTGAGTCCTTCGTTTGGATGTATATGGAACTCGAGGACAGATACGGAGAGGGGGGATCCTGTTGTCCTCAGGAGCCGGGCTGCAGTAGCGGGACAAGCATAGCAACCACAGAACTTAGGGACCCCCCCTCTCCTAGGGTTCTCAACTCCTAGGGGCTCTTCCAAGCAATCTAGGAAGCCTCTTCAGGCTGCACTGCAGCTCCTCGATCGTAGTCTGCAGAGATGGCCTGCAGCAGGTACACAGTGCCGCTTCCCCCCCCCGGGGGTCAACTGCGCAGCGCCTTCCTGGACAACATCCTTGTTGTATTCCTGAACTGTCTTGTTGCCGTGCAAAACTACCTGGCATAGGCAACTTAGGGAAAGAAGGGTTTGTTCTGACTCATGGTTTGAGGGTACAGTCCACCGTGGCAGGCAAGGCAGGCAGCTGGTCCCGTCGTGTCCACAGTCAGGAAGCAGAGAGAGATGAAGGCTGCTGCTCAGCTCACGGTCTCCTTTCCACCCGTCTGGGATCTGAGCCTGTGGAATGCTGCACCCACATTTAGTGTCTTCCCACGTCAGTTAATCCAATCTAGAAACCCCGTCGGATAGACCCAGAGGTTTGTCTCATAGGTGGTCTAGATGCTAACGAGGTGACCATCGGTATTAACTATTTCACCCATTCTATAGAGAAGTAAAGCTAAGGTAACTGTCCCAGGTTCCAGAGCAAGCATTCTATGTGATGTCCCTCGTCACCTGCTCAGAGCAGCCATACATGCAGGGGAGTGGTGTACCTCACTGCCTCTGAGACCCAGAGATCTGCTGGTCACTTCTCCATCACCTAAGGTGCTGCCTAGGACTTGGGTCAACCTGGACTCAGACCAAGCTCTTTCAAGGACCCTGAGGAGTCCCTTGCTTCCCCATATGTAGCAATGGAATTGTCACCTTCTCAAAGGCTGCTCGGGGGGGTGAAACAAGAGAAAGGCTCCTGGTCACACTGCACGCTTTGTGCCCTCAGGGAGGCCCCATGTGGGCAGAGACTGCTCCTGTCCACACTGCATGAAGAGTATGAGTTCGTCTCCCCCAGCAGCGTGGCCATTGCAGAGCTGGTGGCCTTGTTCCTGGGAGGCTTGAAGGAGAGGTCTGTGTTCGCCATGGCCCTGCAGGACAGGAAGGCCACAGGTGCCCACTGGGAAAGGGAAGGGGTGGCAGCTTATGGGACTAGTGGAGAAGGATGGCTTTCTCGTATCCCACGAGACCCAAAGCAAGGCTTAGAGACATAAGTATCCATATTATGGGGTCAGCAAGGTCCCCATCTGAAGGAGGTAAAGGAGGAGGTCTTACACATACACCCCACCAAGGCCACCAATGCTTTCAATCATTAGCAAGGTTAACTCATAGCTGGAGGGACTTACATACCATCTCCACAACCATCCTATTATCCCTTTTTACAGACACCAGACCAGAGGCTCAGAGAGGGGATCGTTCACCCAGCACCACAAGCTTTCCCGAAAGACCTTTCTCCAACGAGAGCTGAGCTGGAACCTATAGGCCAGCATTAGGCTCCAAGACCTCAACCACAGAGACTGATTCCACTGCAGGCAAACTGGCTGGAAATCAGACAAAAGGGCTCTCTGTAGGAACCCTTAAACTCTGTGAGGAGCATCAGGCCAGAGAGGGTGGCCCTGTAACGCCATTAGTCCTCATGGTCACCTAGGAAATAGCATCAGAGGCTTACAGATTTGCACATGGGCTCAGAGGTCAGGCCACATAGCACTCTGTCCAGGCATGTAAATCACTGACTGTGAGCTCTGCCTCCTGCCCAGTCCCTACCCAGCTCCTAGTCAGGCTTCGAAAGTCTATTAGGCTGGGGCCGCAGTGAGAATTCCCATGTCCTGCCTGCTCAAGGCAATCAGGTGACAGTTCTACACCATCCTCTCAGAGTGGCCTTGGACCCATGGTTCTGTGCCTCAGTTTCTCCATATGCCAAAGGATACCATCTCTGAAATGCCAGTGTAGTTTGGGGACTTTAGAGATCTCTCAGCAAATGTGGCGTTCTTGTCTCTCTCTGTGACCGGGACCAGATGATGCCACCCTCCTGCCCTTCAAGAAAGGGGACTTACTGATCCTGACCAAGAAACAGGGACTGTTGGCCTCAGAGAATTGGATCCCAGGCCAGAATGACAGAACAGGCAAGACAGGGCTGGTGCCCGTGGCCTGCCTATACATCATCCCCTCAGCCACCAAGCCCTCAGCCCAGCTGCTGGTATGTCGCAAATACATCTCTGATCAGCTGGGGCACTGTGAGCAGGCTCCTGGGATGCTTAACCTGGGACCTCACTCGCCATCTTCCTTTTAGAAATCCAGAAGGTTCACATGGGCATTAGGGCAGCTCTGACAATCTCCTTTAACCCTGAAAGCTGGTCAAGCTGACCTATTTATGCAGGCACTTAGTAGGTGCTCAGCGAAGCTTGTTCTCTTCCTCTCACCAGGGAAATGTCCTGGGGACACATCTCAGGGTGTTCACATCATCCCCTGCCCCAAGGATACCCCTGTGCCAGCCCCAAGAGCTGTCCTTTGGGAAGCAGAGATAGGCCTGTAACTCAAGGTTGCCATCCACAGCAGCTCCTAAATCCCTGAGCAGAAATGTCCTAGGGAAAGAGAGCCATGGGTTGTGAGACCTCCGAATGGCCACACCCTGAGAGCAGGGTGGGCCAGACTCCACAGCTATTGACGCTAATCTAGCTAAAGAAAAGGAACGTCTTAGAGGGGTCCAATCCACTTGGCCACATAGTCAGCGAAGGCCTATCGCCCGGGTTCTGACCGCTTGCAACCCACTGAGGAAGAGCCTTGCGGGCAGTGGCTCCTGGGTAACCACGGGCCTGCCCCCTGCAGAGCTTGCTGGCCATGTCACCAGAGAAACGGAAGCTGGCAGTCCAGGAGGTGCGGGCTGCAGAGCCACCGCCTGAAGAGCAGCCCGCAGAGTCACCATACACCCTGGAGGAGTTCGCCTATCAGTTCTTCAGGTGCGCTCTTCCCACTTCAATGGCTGCCAAAAGGCTGGGGTGGCGGGTGCACAGCTGTGGGTACAAGGAGGGGAAGGCAGCAGCCACTGTGAGAGGCCAAACAGGGGCCAGAGAATGCCTCGGCACAGGCCCTTACAACAGCTCTGTCTCTGGCAGGACCCCAGACAAGGAGACCATCAGCAGGGCCACGATGCCTATGGCCCGCAGCCGAGGCCACCTGTGGGCCTACTCCCCAGAGCCACTGCGCCAGCCACTGCTCAAATGTGTCCACGACAAAGCTAAACTTCGGGATGCTGCCTGCCAGATCTTCCTTGATATCCTTCCCGTCGGCCTACCCTAGCTGCAGGCAAGCCTACAGGCCTACCCGCCTGGGTCCCTTCCAGACCCACAGCTACCTGTGAGGGGTCAGGCCTCATGTGAGAAAGCACCTTGCAGAGCCAATAGGCAGCTCCCTGCAAGGATATTTGAGGCTCAGTAAAGGGCCTGGAGAAAAGCGTCCATATGGGGTGGTCCCAGCTTGGGGGCCAGTGTGAGCCTGGGTCAAGGGCCAGTGAGGGGCTTGATTCAGGGGTCAGTGTGAGCCTGGATCAGAGTTGAGAGTGTGCACTGGTCCAGAGGTCAATTTGGGACTTGTTTCAGAGGTCAGTGTGAGCATGGTTGAGGGGGTCCGTGAGCGGCTTGGTTCAGGGTTGAGCCTGGGCCCCGGGGCAGCATTGGGCCAGGGTTGAGGCTCTGGTGGAGGTTCAGCCTGAGGCTGTCCGGGTACTGTTCTCCTTCACGGTCACACCCATTCTCAAGTACACAGGCGACTACCCTTCCCGGCAGTCGTGGCACAGCCTGGAGCTCACAGATCAGATGTTCTCGTTAGCCCAGCAGGACCCGGCCCTTCAGGATGAACTCTACTGCCAGATCCTGAAGCAGCTGACACACAACTCCATCAGGTCTGCCAAGGGGTAGCCTCCTGCCCTAGGCTCGGGACTAGGCCTCTGCCAGGGGGCACACAGCCACACGTAGGTCTGGATCCATACCCAGCAGCCAAAGCGGCCATGAGAGGCCCAGGGCCCTGTGGGCTCTGCTAGTATCTAATGATGGTCGACGAAGAAGGGACAGCCCTGCCCTACACCCTGCCCACCTCCATCCTTTTTCTGTGTAACCTGGGCAGACTGTGGCCTCTCTAAATCCATTTCCATAAAGTGGACAGTAGTATCTGTCTTGTCCTCAGGGCATGAAAGTGTCCTGTTGCACTGGGCAGCTGGAGTGCAGGCTGGCATAACATAGTCTTGGTGTGTACAGTGTCCCCCTCCCCTCCCCATGCCAGCGCCCAAACCCACAGGCCCAGTGTTCCATCTCTGCTTCTGAAGTATCTGGTTGGCCTGGGCACCGCATAGAGCCCTACCCCTGACGGGCGCTACCCCACAGGTACAGCGAAGAGCGAGCCTGGCAGCTGCTATGGCTCTTCACGGGCCTCTTCCCGCCAGGCAAAACGCTGCTGCCCCATGCTCAGAAGTTCATCGACTCCCGGAGGAAGAAACCGCTGGCTCCTGACTGCAGCCGCAGGCTCCACAGGGTTCTGAGGTAGGCCTGCTGCCTTAAAACCCCCGAGAGCACAGGCTCTGTGTGACCTCAGGTCCCCTGCCAGGAAGATGGAACCAGGTAGAGGAAGGGGCAGGAGGCTCAGGAGGGTCCTGGGGAGGCCTGGGTGCTCAGAGATGCTTCTATCAGGATCAATAGGCATCTTACCCATGGCTCCCCTGCCCCACGTCTGCCCACTCAGAACATAGAAGAGTCAACTGATGTCCCAGCATGACCAAGGCATCTTGGTCTAGCCCAGGGTGGCTGAGGTCAAAGGACTGTCTCTCTTAACCCCTGTACCATCTCCTTCCTCCCTACTATCATCAAGAGGGTCTTCCTATGGCACTCTGCCAATCCCCATTAACCCTAGAGTGACAGTGAATTTGGCATATTCATGCAGACACTTAGTAGCTGCTCAATAAAGATGACTCTCTTCCTCTCGCCATGGATATGTCCTGGCAACAATCTCAACCTTCCTTGGCCCATGCTTCATTTCAAACATGAGGCCAGGGTGTCCACATTTTCCCCTGTCCCTTGGAGTCTCCTGCCTTCTCTGCCTTGGCCTTGACCATGATGAACGTGGGCTGACAGTGAGTGTGAATGGCCACACATAAACTGCAATCATGGAGGAAGTAGCATCCTTTGAAGGGCCATGCTGGAGTCCCCAGCCCCTGCTCAATCCCCTGACCTGTGAACACAAGAACACTCCTGTCCATAACACCATAGCCAAGAGTCCCTGGTATTGCTAGGGAGCCCATGTGTCCCCAGCCTTCCTGAAGGTAGGTGGGACTAGGCTCATCTTTATCCCAGGGTCACATGCAGAGCTCACTGGGCAGAGAAAAGCCCTAGGAAGTCTGAGGAGCAGGAACCCACCTGCCCCCCTGCACTGGTCACTGAGGGTCCTTGTTTCCAGCACCAGACTGAATGCCTCGATACAGGTTGGCGGGTTGGGGTGGGTACAGGAATGAAAGGAGTGTCATTGTGGCTGCCCTCCTCAGGATGGGACCTCGGAAGCAGCCCCCACATCACATAGAGGTGAAGGCTGCTGAACAGAATGTGTCCAAACTACGCCATGAGGTCTACCTCCCCAATGACACCAGCGAGGTGAGTGCCCAGCCCGGTGGTATACAGTGAGCCTCCGGCCTCGGAAGGTTGCAGGACACATTCTCCCCATGCCAGCATGCTCTTTGTTCATTTAAAGGGACCCATTTCTAGGTTCCAAAGGGACTTTCTCACCCCCACTGCTCCTACCCACATCTGTGCCCGCATGCCAGCCTCCATACTCCAAGCCAGCACAGGGAGCAGCGGACTGAGTTAAGGGGCCATGGGAGGTGGGCGGGGGCTGCCAGTGAGATCAGAAGAGGGAACGATTCCAAAGGTATGAGTTAAGATTCTAGGCCAAGGAGGAAAGGGAAGGAAAGCCAGAGGGCTGAGCAGCAAGGCTGAATCCTGGGGCTTGCGGGCCCCTGGAGGCATCTATGATGAGCAATAGCCATGGACCTCTGGCCCAGAGCTTGCCCTGGAGGCTTGAGGAGGCAGAAGGGGGAGGCGGGAGGTAGGTGACCACTGGGCCCCAGCTGTGATAAAGAAGCATCAAAGTAGAATGTGACCAAGGCCACCCTCACACTCTCCCCCCATGCCACATGAGCACCTGTGACTTGGGTACAGTTAAGTCCCTACAGTGAAAGTTCCCATAGTCTGCCTACAGGGTCACAATACAGGTCCAAAGGGCCAGACCTCCTGGGTCTAACCTGGGCCCAGGACAGTAAGAGTTGTTACCAAGCAGTATGATATGTGGGTGGTTTTCTGGGGCCTTTCTCCAGACAGACAATGGCCAGCCCAAGGCTTATAGATAACAAAAGCAGGCCCAGGGTGACGGTTCAGTCATTGAAGTGCTTGCCACACAAACAGGGGGACTCTGGTTCAGATCCCCGACCCTTGAGTAAAAGCTGGGCTACATAGCACAGGGGAGGTAGAGACTCCATGGAGCTTACTGGCCAGTCACCTCAGCCAAATGGATGAGTTCTACATTCAGTGAGAGACCCTGTCTTTAAAAAAAAAAAAATGTGGAAAGCAATTAGGAAAGGCACTTGAGTGTCTTTTAAGGTGTGGTGTTGCATACCTTTAACCCCAGCACTTGGGAGGCAGAGGCAGGCAAGGCCAGACTGGTCTATAGAGTGAGTTCCACGATAGCCAGGGCTACACAGAGAAACCCCATCTCAAAAGAAAGAAAGAAAGAAAGAAAGAAGAAAGAAAGAAAGAAGGAAGGAAGGAAGGAAGGAAGGAAGGAAGGAAGGAAGGAAGGAAGGAAGGAAGGAAGGAAGGAAAGAAGGAAGGAAGGAAAGAAAGGAGGGAGGGAGGGAGGGAGGGGGAAGGGAGGGAGGGAGGTAAGGAGGGAGGGAGGGAGGGAGGGAGGGAGGGATAAGGAAAAAAAGACACTTGAGATTCACCCCTGACCTTCACATACATGTATACACAAATGTACATACACCCACACGTGCACATACCTATATGAACATGATATAGCGCGCGCGCGCGCGAATACACACACACACACACACACACACACACACACACACACACACACACA
>CABHPQ010159092.1:18487-40228 GCA_902168405.1 Peromyscus aztecus
ACACACACACACACACACACACACACACACACACACACACACACACACGCACACAGGAAGACATACTCCAGAGCAGTGGCTTGGGAAGCCTTCTTGCCCAAGCTGGAACCTGGGCCTCACCTGCTATCTCCCTGTGCAGACAATGGAGGTGGGTAGCAACAGCCGGGTTCGAGACCTATGTGAGAGCATTGCCACTCGGCTGCAGCTGGCCTCCTTGGATGGCTGCAGTCTCTTCATCAAGATCACAGACAAGGTGAGCAACTTGGTAGGCCAAGGAGTAGAACAAGATCCTCTTGCCTGAGGAGGCCTCCCGTGACCAGCAGACCTCAGCCTGCCCAGACCACTGCTAGCCAGGCCCTTCAGTGCACAGCTGGGGCTATGGGGATGAAGGGGGTGGAGTCTTGTGGTCCCACCCCCTACTGGTCAACCCCAGTGAGCCCCCCAGCCCACCCAGCCAAAACAAAGAGTTTCTGGATCCAGCTCCACTGGGTCTCCTCGGAGGATACTCTCCAGAAGCTGCCATACCTGCCTCTCTGCCTCTTCCCTCAGGTCATCAGCCTGAAGGAAGGAGACTTCTTTTTTGACAGCTTGAGGCAGGTATCTGACTGGGTGAAGAAGAACAGGCCTCAGAAAGAAGGTGAGGGGCATCTCTGTGGAGGGGGTGGCTGCTTGATGAATCACTGGCATGGTTCCGGACCCATCCATCTATTCTCACTCACCCCCATGTTCCCTAGTCATGCAAATGGCTAACTCCCTGCAGGGTGAGAGAGGTAGCCCAGAGCCCTGCCTCATGGCAGTGGGGGTGGGGGTGGGGGCCCAGGGACATTTCACGCTTGATGAAGATGAGTCAGGAGCCAGGGAGAGAAAGGACACAGGCTTTCCAGGCCAAGAGTCGTGAAGGCTAGGAGTGTTCTCTTCAGGACTGAGTCTCTGGAGCCTGCTGGGATAGGCTCAGTGCCCACTGCCACCCCTCTTCCAGGGGCCGCCATGACACTTCCCTACCAGGTGTTGTTCATGCGGAAACTGTGGCTCAACGTGACCCCTGGGAAGGATGTGAACGCAGACACCATACTCCACTACCACCAGGTACCCATCAGGCGGCCCTCTTGAAGTCACAAGGGCCATTGCCATCCTATCCCAAATCTTGTCCTGAGACATGGGAGAGGAAGGGGGCAGGGAGGAACTCTCTTGCCCTAGGCACTGGCAATGAGGTGAGCAGGCCAAGACCCTGAGGGTTCTGGGTACAACAGAGCACGGCAGCTCTGGGGACAAGGTCTACAAGTGTGAGCTGGGAAGGGAGAGCATGCAGAAAGCTGAACTTGATGCATCAGCTTGCAGCTTGGAAGGACAACATCACATGGACAAAGCCCATGTCCACCACAGCACAATGCCGGGGAGCCCTGACTTAGGTCTCTCTGCTGGCCAGAAACCCTCCCCCGAGGTCCTCAGCCTTTGCCCGCTCCAGGGTCCTGTCACCTAAGACCCAGTGTGTCTGCCACTCAGGAGCTACCCAAGTACCTTCGAGGGTTTCACAAGTGCTCCCGGGAAGACGTTATCCACCTGGCAGGCCTCATCTATAGAGTCCAGTTTGGCAGTGACCGGTCTCAACTGGCTAGTGTCTCAAAGATCCTGAGGGAACTGGTGCCTCAGAATCTCACACGACTGATGTCCTCAGAGGAGTGGAAAAAGGTCCTTGACAGGGTCTAACTGGGTTGGGCGGGCTGGTTGGGTTGGGACATGGGCTGCCTGCACCTGGGCTTTCCCTGACTTGTCAGGACTTCCAGATAGGTGGGCATTGCTTTGGCCTGAGTCTCAGAGCCCCTGGGTGTCCATGCCCTGTATGGAGGGCTCCATCTGATCAGGACAGCCAGCCCAGGTCCTCAGTGACCCTCTTTTCCATCAGAGCCTCCTTCTGGAATGTGACAAACACAAACACAAGACAGAGACAGAGGCCAAGGTGGACTTCCTGAAGTGGATCTACCGCTGGCCTACCTTTGGGTCTTCCTTCTTTGAGGTGAAGGTAGGCCTTGATCCACACCCAGCCCCTGCTGCCATCCAGGCCCCATTCAGCTGAGTCATCAGTACTTATGACAGAGCGTGTGTGTGTTCTAACTGTAGCCCTAGCGAGCATGTAAAAAGTGGTCACCCGGGAGCTGAGGAGATGTCGCCGTTGACAAAGGGCTTGCCTTGCCACATAAGGACCTGAGTTTGATCCTCAGAACTCATGTCGAAATACAACAATAACAAAGCTGGTCATGCTGCTGCCTGCTAGTAACCCTAGTACTGGGGAGATAGAGAAGGGGATCCCCAAGATTTACTGGCCAGCTGGCCTAGCCTACTCGATGAGCTCCAGGACTGTGAGAGACCTTGTCCCAAAAATATATACATACAAACACACACACATACAATACATACATACATACATATATTCTTACATACAAACAGCCAGTGAGATGGCTCTGTGGGTTAACGCAATTGTCACCCAAGTCTGATGACCTGAGTTCAATCCCTAGGACCCCACATGGTGGAAAGAGGGAAATGACTCCCACAACTGTCCACTGACCTCCGCTCACACATGTGCCAATGCAGACACACGCAAATAAATACATGTTTAAAAAACAGTGGCACCCTGAGGAATGACACCCACGATTGACCTCTGACCTCCACCCACGGGCACACGTGTGCACAGACCACACTCATGCGCACGTATCCCCACCCTGTATACACATGGACACACATACGAATAGAAAGTGGTCCCCTGACCGCCTAGGCTTGTCTGCGACCATTGTGCCTTCTCCCTCCGCAGCAAACCTCTGAGCCTTCCTACCCAGACATCCTCCTCATCGCCATCAACAGACATGGGTTGCTACTCATCCACCCCAAGACCAAGGTAGAGAGCACCAGGGGCTGTGCCGGCAACACCGCCGTTACCCAGTCTGCGGTGGGATGCCTGCCTTCCTGCCCGCCCCTCCCCTGAAGCCTGGCCTCCTGCCAATGGCCTCTCTGTCCCCAGGAACTGCTGAACACCTACCCTTTCACCAAGATCTCCAGCTGGAGCAGCGGCAGCACGTACTTCCACATGGCCCTGGGCAGCCTGGGCCAGGGCAGCCGGCTGCTGTGCGAGACCTCTCTGGTGAGCACGGGCCCCATCCCCCACCCCTACGCAGCGCCCACCCGGAGATGCTGATGTGTTCTCATGACCCATTTCCACGTGGAAGTTGCTCACCAAGGGAGACTGCTTGCGCAGGACCAGGCTAAGCCAGCCAAGGCCTGCGGGGAGGTTAGATGCATCCCCAAGGCTGGCAGCCAGCAGTCATGTCCAAAGACTAAGCTGACGCTGGACCATCCCAGCTCCCTCTGGGGAGCGGGTGGGACTCAGCTCCACCAGAGCAACCAAAGCCCAGCATGGGGGAGTTTGCATTCCTCCCTTCCTTCTGTTCCACCACATTGCCCCAATGCTCTCTCGGCACCCACAGCCTCTGACCCCACCCTGTCCTGTCTAGGGCTACAAGATGGATGACCTGCTCACCTCGTACGTCCAGCAGCTCATGAGTGCGGTGAACAAACAGCGAGGCTCCAGGGCCCCCGCCCTGGCCAACCCCTAACAGGTCCCATCTGCACACAGTCCTCCAGGCCCGGCTTCCATCCACTTCTCAGCACACCAGATCATCCCCCCCACCCCCCCACCACCCGGGTGTTCACTGCAGAGGCCAACGAAGGTCTGGAGCCTCCTGGCAGGTGATTGGCAGCCCCCCTGAATTCACAATAAAAATTCACCTAACAGGAAAGAGTGTGTGTCTCTGAGGGGAAGGGTGGGTGCCAGGCGGGCAGCCTCCAATCTGGGGGTGGGGGTGGGGGTGGCTCTCTACCCACCAGAGGGTCTAATCCAGATAAAGCAAAGGGTACCGTGACTCTTCCCCAAACCAGATTGTTGGAGCCCATCTAGGCTTCCTAGTGGCTTTACCCAGCAGGACTGCATGAGAGGATGATGTGATCACGGGCCTGAGTACCAGGTGTTTGGAAGGGTCTACACTTGGCTGTACCTAGCTAGGGGGAGGTTCTTTGCCCCGCCCCTTGGCATTGTTATAAAAAGCCCTTTGGAATAAAGTTCTGGGCCGGATAAGGATCCAGGCCCATCTGAGGGTATCCTGTGTTTCTCTCTGTTTCTCTCCCCTCTTTATTTCTACCTAAGTCTCTTATCTCTCACTCCTCAAGAGTCCCTGGGGTAAATAAACGTGGGATCTGGTCCCCGTCCCCCCACCCCCCCCCCCCCCCCCCCCCCCCCCCCCCCCCCCCCCAGCCCCAGATGACAACCATACTCTCCAGGCATGACTTCATCTTTGTTTCCTCCTTCTTCCACCCCCCACCCCCACCCACCCCCGCCCACTGCCTCCACCTCTCTCTCTTCTTTCTTGTTCTCAGCCTGGGGAGAGGGTGTCCCTGGAGACCTTGCTTCCTGGGCCCTCTGCACAGGTTTTTTTCCTTCCTTGTGGGTCACCAGGATGACTGCTGTGCTCCCATGGAAAGCACATGTCGATGGCATTAAACAGGGCTTTGGAGACCTGTCCAACTGACAGACTCTGAGAGACACCCCCACGACCACCATACACTGACCAAGCTGGCTGACATGGCCGGCTGCTGCCACCGTGCCTGAGGAGTCCTGGCTGGTTTTGTTTATAAATCCTGGTGGCAGCCAACCTGGGAAACCTGAAACTCTCTGGTCTGCCTGTCTAGCGGGGAGGGGGTCTCTGAGTGTTTGTTGATCATCCCCAGCAGGGGCAGCTCTACACCACCCTCCTCCATCCCTCCCACAAATCACACAGGCACTCCCAGTGTGTAAATCAGCCTTCATTGTGCAAATATGTGATGATCCCTTGCAGGTCTGAGCTGGCTGGGGTACTGTGCCCCCTGGAAGTGGGACCCCGGCCTTGGTGGGCAGCCCAGAGGCTTTCTGCAAGGAAGGCCTCCAGAGTAGTGAAGGAAATGGGAATCTCAGCCCTCCAGCTGGTTCAACCCAGAGGTGGCTGGATTCGCTGATGCAGTGTAAGCACACGTGGACTTAATGTGCTTGAATAACTGAAGGGCCACCCCACGCCCACTCCAGAAGCCTCCATGTGCATGGTGCTGGCCCTAGGGCTGGGACAGCTTCCCAGTCAAGCCCAAGGGTCTCTCTGAGACTGAAACTCTCCCAGGAGAATGGACAGGACCAGTGTCAGGCTGGGATCTGTGGGCCAAGCAAATGGCAGATAATCCTGAGCCCAGTTTGTTCCTCTCCCTGGAGGTTGTGGGCACAGGAGGAAATGCCTATGAGGCTGGGCCAGGTCTCAGCAATAGAAGAAAGTACTATGTAACTCAAGGTAGACTGGGGACAGACATCCCAGAGGGAGGGGCCTGGGATGGAGCAGAAGAGGGAGGCGGCCAGCAGGAATTGGGGGAGGAGGGGGCGGGCAGAGGTTCTGCAGGCAGGCGAATGGAGGCCCAGGACCTTCAGACGGAGTTGATGTCCACAGACTTGGGCTGGGCCTTGCGTGAGGTCATGTCGGACAGCTTCTTCAGCCTCTTCTTCAGCTCCAGGGGGAACTTTTCATAGCACCTCTTACACACAGGCTTCATATCGAACTCCACAAACTTGTTCCTGCAGGCAGAACCCCAGCAGTCTGTGCCCTACCCACCCTGACCCCAGACAGTAGCCAGAGGCACAGCAAGGTTCCCTCGGCTGCCAGTGCTCTGCCCTCCCACCCCAGCCTGTCATAGCCAGCAAACCAGGCTCCAGGGGTAAGGTGTTAGCCAAAGGGCACTGGGGAAGAGTTGATGAACCGCTAGTCTCCCTTCCCTCATAGAGGCTTCTCTCCAGAGCCTCTATGGCTCTCTGCTGCTCCTGGAAGCTTGAGCCCCACCTCACCTCACAATTCCAGTCAGCCCCATACCCTTCTAGTCTGCAGGAGAGAGCCAGCCACCCGACAGCTTGCCTTTGCGTATACTGTTCCCTGAGCCAGAATGCCCCCCTCCAAAGCCCAGGGTTCTTGCAAGTGTGTAACTGCGTCCTGCATCGCTCCCTGGGATCCCTGGCCTCCCTCGTCTGCCTGGCCTGCTCCTGCCTCACACATGCCCAGGGCTTGCCTGACGCCTGGAAGTTCAGGGAAAGCAGGCTGGGAAGTCAGGGCTGCAAAGTGCCCACCCACCATCACTCACTTCAGAGTGAGCTTCATGCTGCAGGTGGAACAGGAGAAGCAGTTCACGCACCAGGCTTTGCCGAGGGCTGACACCACTGTGGGGCCAGATGTGGGATTAGCGAGCTCCACCCAAGCCAGCTGCAGGCCCAGCTGTGCAAAACCAGAGCCAGATGGACCTGCAGCTGTGGGACAACCTCCCTTCCACCACCACCACCACCACCATCCCCCACCCCACGACCCCTCCCACCCACCACCACCCCACCAGCCCCTCCCACCACCAGGAGAACAGGCTGGTTGGGAAAAAGCAAGGGAGGGAGGGGTTTGGGGACAGAGGCCTCACCGTCACCCTCAATCACATGACTGCAGTTGTAGCAGACATCCCCAAAGAGCTGTGGACAAAGCAAGCCATCAGTGCCGCCCACAAGCACAACAACCCCCTGAGTCCTCTCTGAGGATGTGCAACCTGCTAGAAGCACTCCCCGGCAAGGGCCACAGGTTGAGACATTGCTCCCCACCGATGCACCCTACTGAAGTCGTCCTGCAGGACTGAGGGCCAGGGTGGGACCTCATCCCATCAGCCTCTGGGGCCACAATGGCATTCTATCAAGTGAAGACACTATTCGGACAGCTGCTCACTGTCTTACACACGGGTTTCAAGACTCGAAGCCAGGACCCAAGCCTGACTTCTGGTGCACACAGTGGACTCTCGGGTGCCTGAAGCACCCCCACTCATATAAGAGGAAAACCCGGAAGCCCAGACACCCTAGGAAGCATCTTGCTGTGCTTTTCAGCATGTGAGGACACACTGTCTCCCAGAGCTCATAGCCTTTCCCAGGACCTTCTCCAACAGGGACATGGAGATGTCTGATCACAGCCCTAACTCTGCTCTCTCAAGGTCCTAAGGCCCCTGACTACCCTCCAGCCCTGGGTCCTAAGGCCCCTGACCGCCCTCCAGCCCTGGGCCCTGAGGTCCCCGACCACCCTCCAGCCCTGGGTCTTGAGGTCCCCGACCACCCTCCAGCCCTGGGTCCTGAGGCCCCTGACCACCCTCCAGCCCTGGGTCCTGAGGCCCCTGACCACCCTCCAGCCCTGGGTCTTTTCAGGATCCATCCCAGGCCGTACCTGGTTATAGTGGGTCTCACAGTAGGCTAGGCCCTTCTTCTCATAGTGCCTGTGCCCCAGGAATGGCTTCTCGCACTTGGCACAGACGAAGTGCTGAAGGAAAGAAGGAGAGCTGAGCAACACCAGAGCTGCCCCAGGGGCCCCAGAGAACAGGGGAAGGGGACGAGGCTCACAGCCGGGCAGAACTGGCACCGGTAATGGATGCTGTAGGAACCCGCTGACCCTTCTGTTTTTACTTTTCTCAAGGCGAGGTCTCATGCAGCCCGGGATGTTTTCAAACCCACTGTGTAGTCAAGGGTGATAGTAAACTTCTGATGCTCCACCATGCCTGCCTTGATACAGTACTGGGGTCTGAACTCGGGTCTTTGTGTACATAATGCAAGTACTCCACCACCTGAGCTACACTGCCAGCCTCCTCCTCGTCCTTGAACATATCACAATGATATCACCGGGATCCTGCTTGGCAAACAGACCATGTGCCCACACAGGTGGAGCTACCCTGGTATTGGTGGGTACCTCCTGTGCCACACACACATCCTCCCTGACACACACACACACACACAAGCCGAGAGAGTCTGAGAACCACCTACTGTCCTTTTGAGTGTGTGAGGACACACCACACCCAAAGACAGGGCAGTACATCCCGTAGCCTTTTTCAGTAGCCCCCCGAGCACTGCTTATGGACACAGAGATGGCCAGGCCACAGGAGGAGCAAGCCTTCTTCCCAAGTTTGTTCATAAGAGTATGACAGTGCTCAGGGAGAGGGCGAGAGCTGACCCAGGAGCCCACCAGCTCCCTGTCTGTGTGGGGGTGTGCACCCAACAGGTCCTTTCGTCCACACCCCACAAGTTGCTCTGGGCAGACTGTGCCTGACTCCTGACTCTAGGATCTTCCAGATTGCCAAGGGAGGTAAGAGATAAGGTGAGTGTGGCTGTCTGAGCATGGCCTGTGGGCTCTAGTCTCCTAGCTCCCATAGAGGTCCTGTCCAGAACAAGGGACAGGTTGCCCTCGGAGAAACATGTTCACAGGGGACCAGCCAGGGCCACTTCTTCACGTGAATCTGTGTTCCGCTCACAGGCTTACCTCCACATGCCACTGCTTGCCCAGTGCGTTGACCACCCGGCCCTCAATTGGCCGGCGACAGGCCCCACAGATGGGGACACCCATCTTGTCATGGCAAGGCAAGCAATAGAGTTCCCCCTTCAGCTCTCGGGCCTCGGAGGTCAGCTCCTTCCTGGAAGACAGCACAGAGTATCCTCAGGGGCAGCCCTGACCTGCTGCAGGACCATGGCAACCCTTGGTCTGGGGTCCTGTGCCTGAGGCCCCTGCTCTGGCTGAGCCAGCATGCTCTGATCTCTGGAGACTTCCTGTGTGCACCCCAGACAGGCCCTAGGGCACAGAATCCCCGCCCAGGCCTGCAGAAAATGCCTGTGTACTGTCCAGCTAGCTTCTTGAGAGAAAGGTCTGTTTCTTCTCATCCCAACCCCCCCACCAAACCAGACTGGGTGTCTGGGGCAAGCACAGAAGGGGTACTAGGGGACTGTAGGAGATTGTCAGCTGCTCTCCCCTCTTCAACACAGTGCCAACCTTACACACGTCACTCTTTCCTCTCTATTACATCTCAACCAGAGTCCTACAGTCCAGGGGCTGCCCCTTATACTGCCCTCCTCAAATCACAAGTGCCCCTAACAGAGAGCCCTGGAGAGAGGGATTTCCCACCTGACCCCACCTTTACCCTGAAAGCTCTGCGCCTCACGCACCAAGCGCCCTCTCTGCCAACCTTGTTTGCCTCTGCCCTGGGAATCCCAGCAGCCCTGCTCTGTGACAGCCGTGATTGTCTTTGCCACACACGGGGCCAGGACTGGGCACCTACCCACAGTGGGAACAGCTGAAGTGGTCCGGGTGGTAGGGATCGTTCTTGAACATGAGGGGCTGTTCGTCGATGGCTAGGTGACACCGTTGGCAGATGAATTTGCCCAGGCTCTTGGCCTTCTCCCGGCTGTGGCAAGGCCGGCAGAGGTGCCTGTAGGAGGTAAGAGCCGCCGTGTCAGGGAGAACAATCCTCCCTCCACCTCCTCCCAGAACAGCCGTCTCCTGGAAGAGGGAGTCTTGTGGCCTCAGTGACATCTGGGTAATTAAAAGCGAATGAGCCCGCGTTTGAGAAAGTTTTCCTATCACAAGACACGGAAAGCCACAGGTGAGGACTCTGAAAGGGATGCCCTCCCACACCCTGCAAAAGACAGGGGCAGGTGAGCTGGCTCGGCAGGTAAAGGCGCTTGCCACCAAACCTAACGACCTGAGTTTGAACCCCAGCACCTACATGCTGGAAACCACACACATCCTCTAGAACGCCCGTGTTTGCTGTCTTTGGGAAGTATGTGTCTTCTCCAAGGCTTCCTGGGCCCAGCACATTGTACAATACAGAAGACAACTAAATAGCTGCCATTTACTGAAATGTCATACTTTTCACGTGTCTTTTAGTGCACACTACAGTGACTGTGAGCCTTAGAATACCACAGTGCATGGCAGGGTGGCCGAGTCCATACAGGGTTCCTTCATCCCCTCCTTTGGAGTCGGCCGGATGAAGAAGGGCCCCAGTGCTCACAAGCGCTTTCTGTCCCCAGAGACACAAGCAAAACTGTGTCACGTGGCAGCCCCTGAACCCAGCCACTGTCATCACAGAGTCCTTTTTGTGAAGACTTCAGTCATTTCTGATTCTGCTCCTCGCCCTGAGCAACAGCTGTGGTCTTAACAGAGAAGGAAATCAACACAGGTTCTGTTTCCTCATCATTGATGGTTCAAAGAATTTAGATTCAGGGTCCCTGGGCAAAGATGCGCGCGCGCGCGCGCGTGTGTGTGTGTGTGTGTGTGTGTGTGTGTGTGTGTGTGTGTGTGTGGTGTATACATATTTGTGTGTATTGTGCACCTGTGCATGCAGGTGTGTGTGCAGTCATGTGCACATGTATGCAGGTCAGAGGTCAATCTCAGGCCAATCTTCAGTTATTCTCCTTTTTTTTTTTTTTTTTGACACCAGGTTTCTCACTGGACCTGGAGCTCACCAATTTGCCTAAATTAGCCAATGTGCTCTAGGGATCTGCCTGTCTCCAACTCCCCAGTGCTAGGGCAATAGATGCATACTCCCATGCCAGGCTTTTAGATGGGTGCCAAGCATCAGACCTCAAGTTCTCATGCTTGCCTAACATAACTGAACCATTTCCCCAGCTCTCACCATTGCCCTGTTTCACTGACTTGTCACAGAGATTGACTCAAGAACCCCCTCGCCGGGGGGATCCTCTGCTACCTCTGTGCTGTCTGGAGTTATGCCACAGAGCGTTACTCTCTACTTGCCCTTGGTTAGGTCTTGTCTTTGGAGCTTAGCACGGTGCTAGAGGCCCAAACAAGGTGTCTGTTGCTACTTGCTAAGCTACCAGCTGTACCTCTACTGGACCATGGGTGCTCATCATTGAGTAGTAGCCGTGGAGAAAATTCTGTGACAACAGCCAAGCTGAAGCTGACCCGGGCCAGTGTCCAAGCACAGGTGACCCGGGCTCCTCCTACCCCACCACAGGCAGCAGCTGTGGCCTGTGGCTCGAGCCTTCACTTCTGTGATCCCTGGAGTCCATCTTCACCCCGGCATCTGTGCCTGACCTCACCCAAGACATTTACACAACAGCCGCGGACACAGGCGCCTTGCCCAGCACCCACTCTCTCCAGCTCCTCCTCTCTGCCTGTGTCTCTGCCACAATCGTGGCCTTATTCCCCATGGCTCCCTTCTAAATTTGGCGGTTCCTCCTTAGAATCAATACAGCATTCATCCAATACAGAAGAATTATGCTTCAAAGCTGTAGCAAGATATGGTGGTTCTCACACCACACATCAAAGGCGGGAGGACAGTGAGTTTGAGCTAGCCTTGTCTACACCGTGAGACACTGTGTCCAAATCACCAAACCCAAGGGCGAGAGAGATCGTTCAGTTGATGAAGGGCTTGGTTTTGCAAGCAAAAAGTCCTGAGTTCAAACCCCAGAATCCACACTTTAAAGAAATTGGACACGGGCCATTGAGATGGCTCAGCAGATAAAGAAAGGTGCTTGCCACCAAGCCTGATGACCTGAGTTCCAGCCGTAGGCTCCACATGGTAGAAGGAGAGACCCAACTCTTAGAAGTTGTCCTCTGACTTCCACCACATGCCACGGCACACACACACAGACACACACACACACACACACACACACACACACACACACACACACAGAGAGAGATAAATAACCACAGTAAGTTATTTTTTAAAAGCTGGGCATTGCCAGGCGGTGGTGGCGCACACCTTTAATCCCAGCACTCAGGAGGCAGAGGCAGGCGGATCTCTGTGAATTCAAGGTCAGTCTGATCTACAAAGTGAGTCCCAGGAGAGCCAACGCTACCCAGAGAAACCCTGTTGAGAACAGAAAAACAAAACAACAACAAAAACGTGGATAGCATCTAAGGATTCGCTTCAGAAAAATGAAAAAAGTATGTGAGTCCAAGAATGCTCTGCTCAGGGCAGCCAATTCCATGTCTAGCCAGTGTGAGTGAGCACCCAGGTCCTCTGCAAGGGCAGCAAGCGCTCTTAACGACTGAGCCTTGTCTTCCCAGCCTATATATTTTTCTTACTAGTTTCAAAATTATTTTGGTTTTTACTCATGTATGTTCGTGAGTGTATGTCATGTGTACGCATGCCCATGGAAGACAGAAGAAGGTGTTGGAGCCCCTGGAGCCAGAGTTATGAGCAGTTGTAAACCCCAAACGTAGGTGCTGGGAACAAAACCCAGGCCCTCTGGAAGGGCAGCAGCAAGTGCTCTTAACTACTGAGCCATCTCTCCAGCCCTTCACCTTGTTTTCAGTGACAGGGGCTCCCCCTGGCTTGGAACTTGCCAATCTGGCTACCATAGCTGGCGAAACCCCGACAACCTCCCTGTCTCCACCTCCCCGGTGCTGAGATTATAGGCAAGTGCTACCACACCAAGGTTTTTTCACATGGGTTTTGGGGATCAAATTCAGGTTTTCTTGCTTCCATGGAAAACACTTGATGAGCTATTCCCCCAACTCCTCAGGCGACACTTCAGTTCTCTCTAAGATGCTTTAGAGATTCATGAAGTCACCACCTAGACACTCAGCTGGGTTTCCTGCTTTATGTACACACATGTGTCACACACACACACACACACACACACACACCCCTAAGGATTCTCATGTCCTTTAATCCCAGCACTCGGGAAGCAGAGGCAGGCGATCTCTGTGAGTTTGAGGCCAGCCTGGTCTACAGAGTGAGTTCCAGGACAGCCAGGGCTACACAGAGAAACCTTGTCTTGAAAAACACCACCAAAAGAATTCTCATGTCAAAATGCCTCAGGCAAACAGAAAGGACCAAATACACGTAACGTCTTACTTCTGCAGTGACATGTGCTAGGGTGGAGAGCCAGGCTCCGCCACTTGCTAGAGTTTACCACAGGGTGAATGACCTCACTTCTCTGAACCTTGTCAACTGCCAAACGGGGCGAAATTCCCAGCTGCACAGTGCTGTGTGAAAAGACAGACTGACGAAAGATACCATTGGGCAGGAGGTCCTCTCCAGATGTTAGGCACACATAATTGTAAATGTTTCACTTGTTTGTTTTTGAGACGGGATCTCGTGTAACTCGGGCTGGCTTCAAACTCAGTAAGTAGCTGAAGATGACCTTGAACTTCTCATCTTCCTGCCTCGGCTTCTCAAGTGCAGGGAACCCAGGTATGAGCCACCACACAGTTTCTGCAGCATTGAGGATGGAACCCAGGGTTTTGCCTTCACACTTGACAAGGACTGTGCTGGCTGAGCTATATGCCCAGCCGTAATTTCAAACACTTCAACTGAAGTGTCTTTTGAAACTAAGAATTCGGACTTAGCTGTGTTGTGTGGCTACCCCATCAGTGATCTCAGCCTTGATGAACTTCGATGAGTCACAGGCAATGCCCAATGCATCCCAGCTTTGAGCCACCCCAGAAGGAGCAAGCCTTGGTCAGGGAGACACTGAGGCCCTCCTGCTGACCGTGCTCTGCCGAGAAGCCCTCCCAGGCAAAATCCAGGCCTGCTGGGCTGAGCTGCATAGACAGCACCCCCTTTATAAGGCGTCTGCAGCTGTGCAGGGCTCCACATAAAGGCCATGATTTATTCCACACATCCAAACGGGGCCTAATTATACAGGACAGGACACAAGGACCCTACAGCAAGTGTCTGAAAGAATCCCCTCTCATCTGGCCCAAGACTCCTCAGCTCCAACCCTGGCGTGCATAACAACACCCCCCCACCCCCACCCCCACCAGTAAGCTTGGGATCCTGGCCCGTTGCCATGGTAGCTGACCCCTCCCTACCCCCCTACTAGTAGCAAACCATACCCTTCTGAAATATCCTGTTGTGTCTGTCAATTCCAGCCCAAGACCCCCACCCGGCCCAGCCCTTGCCCACTCCCAGGCTCCCAGGACAGTCACACACTTGGCCTCTGTGGTGCTCTGTGGCCTGGCTGGGGGATGGGGGTATGCACAATCTGAGGACACACTGGAATATTCAGTACGTGCTCCGTGGAAGCAGATCCAGCTGGAAAAGCAGCCTACCCCACAAAGGACCCCTCAGGAATGAAGCAGCTTTTCAGGTTCGGAGGCGGCTGTGGGCTCTCCTGCTCTCCTTAAATAGTCAGGCCTCCCTCCTACAGCTACAAGGAGTCCACCTGGAGCACCACCCACGGCCGGCTCACCGCTCGCCTGCCTCCCGTCCTTGCCCTCCTGGGTCATCTGCAAGAGGTAAGGGGCAGGGGTGGGCAGGAAGGGGCAGGGAGCCTCGGGAGACTGGGCGGAGGTGACAGTGGAGACACCCTGCATTCGTACAGGGCCCTGAGCTGTTCACCCATTTCCATGATCCTGAAATTCTTACTTTTTTAGAATTATTATTATGTTTTAAAGTCATGGCTTAGGCTGGTCTTGAACTCTCTATATAACGGAGGATGACCCTGACCTCTTGCCCAGCTTCCAAGTGTTGGGATTATACTCAACAGCACACCCAGTTTATGTGCTAGGAGTCAAACCCAGGGCCTCCTGCATACCGGGCAAGCACTCCATCACCTAAGCTACATCCCCAACCCAAATGCTTACTTTTGGAGCAAGGAGTTATGCATTTTCATTTGACTCTGAGCCCCCAAAGTTAGGTAGCCAGTCCTGGCAAAGCCCCACAAAAAGCCAATGGGCAACTCCAATGTTTGTAATGTGATGAGCCACACTCCCAGCTCTGGCCACGGGGTCCCCTTGGCTCCCAGAGGTGAAACTGGATCCTGGAAGATGCAGGACTCCCTCATACCCCAGCCTGGGCTGTGAAACACCTCAGCTTGGAAGGGACTCCCTGCTGGTCTGAGGTCCTGCAAAGGTTTCCTAAACCCAGCTCTCACCCAGAAAAGCTGGTCAAAATGGAGTTGACCAGCTAAGTGTGGAAAACTCCAGAGATCTTGGGCTTCTCAGGTGCCGTGACAGAAAGCGTGTCCAGTGCAGCCCTGATGGAGCCCTGTTAGCAGGTGCAGGAGCAGCCAGACGGTGGGACAAAAAGTAGTGACATATTGCTCCTTGCAGACCAGGCCAGTAGGTCAGGGAGGTCCTGGGACTCAGAGTGATGGGTGCCAAGCACCTGGCTCTTAGCAACAGACCCTACTTACTCACCCATGGGGAGTGGGGCTTAAGGGACCCCTTCCACAATGCTACCCCTGCCTTGGGGTAGGGTTAGAAAAGAAAATAAGGGCTCTCCCTGTCCTCAGAAGCCCAGACCATCAAGCTGGATCCCCTCTCCCTCCAGTACTAACTCATCCACCCTCTAAGCTGAGGGATAGGCACAGTGCAGAAAGTAACTTCCCGGTTCTGGGTCTTCCAGAAATTGCCCCAGGCGCTCCTTACTCACAGGGAAAATTCAGTTGGATTTGGACTGAGATTGAGGTTCAAAATGCCTGAAGCTCAGCCAGCTCCAAAGGACACAGAAAATCACCCAGACATAGGAGTTCCCCTTGGTAGCTCAGCAGCTACGACAAGCTTAGAATAGCTCCATTCCTCTCAAGTTAGTGACAGGAGACAATGAAGGCATCAGAGGTCCTGCCTCTGACCTTGGGGTGCATCCTGGGATCCCACAACTGGTTCTGTATTCCCTCCAGCTCTGTTCCCCTGTTCTGCTTTTAGCCACAACATGAATGGCCTGGAGACAGCCCTCCCGAGTCTGACTGACAACTCCTCACTGGCTTACTCTGAGCAATGTGGACAGGAGACCCCACTAGAGAACATGCTCTTCGCTTGCTTCTACCTTCTGGATTTCATCCTAGCCTTTGTGGGCAATTCTCTGGCCCTGTGGCTTTTCATATGGGACCACAAGTCAGGCACCCCAGCCAACGTGTTCCTGATGCACCTGGCTGTGGCCGACTTGTCCTGTGTACTGGTCCTGCCTACTCGGCTGGTTTATCACTTCTCCGGGAATCACTGGCCATTTGGGGAAATCCCATGCCGGCTCACTGGCTTCCTCTTCTACCTCAATATGTATGCCAGCATCTACTTCCTCACCTGCATCAGCGCCGACCGGTTCCTGGCCATCGTGCACCCAGTCAAGTCCCTCAAGCTCCGAAGACCTCTCTATGCCCACCTGGCCTGTGCCTTCCTGTGGGTGGTGGTGGCTGTGGCTATGGCTCCACTTCTCGTGAGCCCACAGACCGTGCAGACCAACCACACAGTTGTCTGCCTGCAACTGTACCGGGAGAAGGCCTCCCATCACGCCCTGGCCTCCCTGGCGGTGGCTTTTACCTTCCCCTTCATCACCACCGTCACCTGCTACCTGCTGATCATTCGCAGTCTGCGCCAGGGCCCCCGCATAGAGAAGCACCTCAAGAACAAAGCTGTCCGCATGATTGCCATGGTTCTGGCCATCTTCCTCATCTGCTTTGTGCCCTACCACATCCACCGCTCAGTCTACGTGCTTCACTACCGCGGCGGCGGCGGCGGTGGGATGTCCTGCTCTGCTCAGCGTGCCCTGGCGCTAGGGAACCGCATCACCTCGTGTCTCACCAGCCTCAACGGGGCCCTGGACCCTGTCATGTACTTCTTCGTGGCTGAGAAGTTCCGCCATGCCTTGTGCAACTTGCTCTGCAGCAAGCGGCTGGCGGGCCCACCCCCCAGCTTTGAAGGAAAAACCAATGAGAGCTCCCTGAGTGCCCGATCCGAGCTGTGAGCCCTGAACTGTGAGCCCTGAACTGTGAGCCTTGAGCTGTGAGCCTCCAGGAGGTCCTGTCACCAGGCCAGCTGTAGATTGTTTTAGGTGGACCGGCTCTCCACTGGGGCACACGCTACCAGAGCCAGCTAAAGAAGTCAATGTTCCCTCACCACTTCCTGAGCAAATAAACTAACATGTCAGCAGCTCTTGCCCTGCTCCAAGGTCTTAACGGCAAGGCCATCCAGTCTAAGCAACTCCACCAAGGGGGGGGGAGGCTGACTACAGGATGCCCTGCCCACCCTTCCACAGGGACTGGGTTGGCCTGCCTTATTTACAGCTCCCAGACACTCAGTGACTTCACTGGTACTAAATAGGGAAGGGAGCCACAGGGACATTTCTGGAACAATGGAGATCTTTCTTCCCTACGAAACTTCCAGCTTCCTTCATACTGCAGATGCCCACAGCAACAAAGCCCGACAGAATAACCCAGAAAGCAAGCTGCTCAGGACCCCGAAAAGGAGGCAGCACAAATCTCAATGGAACTAGAGGAGCGTCTAATATTTCCTTTGAAGTGCATGGTATATTGCGTATCCCTACAGAGTCCTTGCCTGCCTTGGGAGATGATCTTGTTCCGAGCCTGGGGGACACAGACTCTCGGATAGCCACACATGAGTACATTTCAGACTGACTGCAAGTGAGTCCAGCAAACACAGCTCTGGACTCCCCTGCTGTAACCCTGTTCCCACATCTGCCTCTAGCCTGACAACGTCTGGAGTTTCTCAGTAAAAGGTGGCCCGGTCAGGCATATGGCATAGATGGACAGTCATTAGAGCCCGCTGCAGGCAGGGAGCCAGGTGTGTGAACCTGTCTCCAGCTCACTCACACCCAGAGGGGGGCATTTCCACTCCCTCCCAAGAGGCTTCTGCCAGCCTGGGCCGCCTGGCTTTGAACTGTTGAACTTGTCAGCATGTGTTGACCATGCTAATGTATCCTTTTTGTACTTGTTTGTACTCCTCTTAAACACAATCGAGCCTTAAGGTAAAGGAAATTATTATGCTAATTCAACATGACACATGATGTCTTCCCCTGAAATTCTCTTCCCTTCCACCCAAGAGTGACCAAGTAAGGCAATGTCTCCCTTATTGTGGTTTTGGTGGCCCAGGGGTATGTCTGCCCCAGGCAGACCTGAAGCCATGCATCATGGAGTTTCAAGTGCCAGTCTAGGTTCGAAGGGCTCTCAAACTTAACCCTCCAACCACACCCTGCCCATCAACAGAGAAACCCTCTATTCTTCTATTATATTTTGTCTTCCAAAGCATGGGGTAGTGGCCTGTGCATGGCTCATCTCAGAAAGAGCACAGCCCAGACTGATGCCCCTGATGCTCAGCGTTGCTTCTCACCAGTATAGGTCTGTCCACCCTCGTGGTCCCTCACCAAGACAGCCTGCTGAATACAAGACCATGGCACCCTTACAGATGCCAGGACCAGTATGAGGTCATGTGCCCCTCCAGCGGCATAGCAAAGGGACAAGATCACTGTAGGCTGAGACAGAGGGGCTTTGACAGAGAACCAAGTACCCAGACAGGAAGCACACAGTCTCGTGGGAAGCTGGAGGGTCTCTGGAAGGCAGCAATGCCTTTTCTGGCACAGGAGATGCAGAAGCAGATTTGGGTCAGAGGAGAAGAAACTTGCAGCTCTATTTGGGACCTGTTGTGTTGAAATCTCAAATGGAGATGCCACACAGGCAGGGGAATTGAGCAAAGGAGAGATCTGGAGGAGACCCCTGGATTGTCCAGATGTGCTGTTGAGAGACCCAAGACTTCATCTTCAAGGGTAGGCACGGACACAGGCCCAAACAACACCTCTGTGCAGACAGAGGCTGGAGGAAGCTGGCACAGAACAGAGGTCTCACTGGGAGAGGAGGCGGTTTAGGCAGGAGGGCCCTGCTGTGAGACCACTGGAGGTCAAGGAGAGGACCTGGTGATACCCAGGCTGGGCCTGAGGTATAGAGAAGGTCAGCAGCTATGCTCTGAAGGACTTCGGGGCACAAAGGTGTTGCTGGGAGCTCCCCCAAAGCTTCCCCACACAGGTGGGAGATGAGGTCATGGCTGCAGGGGAGGTGTAGAACCCACAACAAGGGGTGAGATAAGGCTTCTTGGAAGGGGAATTGCCAGAGTACCAATGAAGTTTACAGTTCTGAATTTAGAGTAAACTGGGCAACCTGGTTAAGAACCTTCTGTCCCACATCCTCCAGCCATGTGCATACAGGGAGGAAGGCAGACAGCTGGGGTCAGCATGGTATGGGAGCAGCAGGTGGGGTGTCAGGGTAATAGTGATTTGTCAACTTAAAACTCCCCATCCATCCATAGCCACTTAAGACCCTCATGCCTGCTGTCCCCAAAGAGCCCCCTGCTCAGAGGAAGCCCCATCTGTCCTCACTCTTCATCCCCATCTTTATCCATGCCTTGGGGACTGCGTTCTCCATCTAGTAGGGGTAGAACAAGGTCCACGGCCAGGTCCGCACAGGATGCTGCAGCCCCTGGAAGGTGCCTGGTACTTCGCTGGACCATGGCTCTTAGAGTGGGGGCAAGAGACCCTCCTCTCTGCCCACGACTGCAGCTGCCTCACCTGCCTGCATTTTTCACAAAGCCCAGGTCAGCCAGCTCCACGTCACACAGCTCACAGCGGAAGCAGCCTGGATGCCAGTTGGTGTTCATGGCCTTGATCACGCGTCCAATAACGAACTCACCTAGAAGAGGGGAGACCTCAGCTGTCAGTCAGGGGACGCCCCACCCTTCGGCACCTCCCCCAAGTCCTAGGTAGCCTGGGGCTCCTCCCAGTTTAGCCTTGTCCAAGGACCCCTCCTTTAGGGACCTGAAGAGCAATGCTCACTCAGAAAGATGGAATGAGGTGGTGAGTAAAAGTCCCCAGGTTAAGTAGCGTGCCAGTACTGCCTGTTTCCTACTTGCCCCCCCCCCCCCCCCCCCCCCCCCCCCACTTCCCAGGTGGCGTCACCAGCTCTTACCGCAGAATCCGCAGCATGGAGCAAACAGCATTTGGAAGTCGTGTTCGCAGTACTTCCGGCCCTCGAACTGCAAATGGGGCCACAGACCAAAGACAAGCAAGTCATTCATCATCTCCACAGTCCTTTGCTCCTAATACATAACGGGGGAATGGGGTCGGAGAAGCGAGCCTTCTCAAGCTAGCTGGAGCAGGGACTGGCCCAGGCAGTTTAGCGGAGTGCAAAGTGAGGGTTTCACAGAGATGCTGCGGGTCTGAGGCTGCTCTTGGGGATTCTGCTGTCTGTTGAGGACCCGAGGACCCTGACTATAGGCCAAGTTGAGGTGGGAGCTGGAGCTGGGGCTGGGGCAGAACAGGTCAAATCTGAGTCACATGTGCTGCCTTGTCCTCCGTGTCTGACCAGGCCAGTGTCCCTGGAGACTATAGAAGGCCCATAGCGGGAAGAGGGAAGAGAGAAAACACAGGAAGGGCCTGAGGAATTGGGGTGACAAAGAAAAGCACCCGAGTGCTGCGGTCAGCGGCTGTCATGTATTGTCTCCAAGCGTGACCAAAGCTTGCCTCAGCCTTCCTCTCCCTTAACAATTTACTTTCTTTAAAAAAAAAAAAAAATCTGGGCCTGGGGATGTAGCTCAGTTTGTAGAGGGCTTGCATACCATGCGGGAAGCCCCTGCTTCTGTTCACAGGACTGCATGAACAGAGTGTGGGGGTGCCTATCTGTAATCCCAGCACTTGGGAGATGGATGTCGGAGGGACCAGAAATTCAAAGTCATCCTGGATAACTCCCTTCTCCTAAAACTATACATGCAGTTCTCCCAGTGAGCCAGAGAAACTGCAGAGGCTTGAACTCCCTCAGCAGCAATATCTCCCAAACACCCACTGTGTGCCTTGCTTGGTTCTGGTCTAAAGCCCCTCACAGAGCTCTCCCCAACGCTCTGCTGCCTCTACAGCCGGCCAGCATCTCTCAGGAGCCTGGAAAGCAAAAGGAGATCCTCATCTGACATGCGGGCCACATACCCACATCAGTCAACCCACGATGCCGTCAGCCCCCGAAGAGAGCACAGCCCCCTCTGAGCCCTGGTCCCCCCTCCACTCCAGCCCAGTGGAGTGCCGTCAGCGTTTAACCGACTCTGGGGGGAGGCAACAGAGGCCCTGACTCTGGGTCTGCCAGATGCTGTGGTGTGAATCGCACTGCCAGGCTGGTACCATGCCGATGTCACAAATGGCACCGCACAGGCAGAAATAATCTCAGACACATAAACGACGTGAAAGTCTAACGAAATAATGGAGAGTAGGACATTTTAATTATTTGTTATCTTCATTTTTTAATAAAGTACTACACCCCTGTACACTGATCTGGTTTACTGTGTGTGTGTGTTTATGTATATGTAGGAGCACCCCACCCATGCTTTTGGGAACAGGGTCTCTCACCAGCCTATGATAGGCTCAGCAAATAGGCTAGACTGGCTGACTGGCCTGTGAGCCTCAGGGACCCACCTGTCTCTCTACTTCCCCAGGGTGGGACCCCAGCACAAGCTAACGTGCCCCGTTTTTTACATTGGTTCGGGAGATTCAACTCAAGAGCTCACGATGTGAGTCGAGCACTCTGATGACCAAGGCATTTCCTCAGCCAGCCCGTGCGTGAGTTGCTTTTTAACAACAGCCATGTTTAGAAAGGACTTAACTACTTGCTCTTGTGAGCTGGCGTGGGCAATTCAGGGCCCTTTACGTTTCTCTGAACTATCTCCATACTCAATGACCCCACTCCTGGTCTCACCTGGTACCCCAGCTTCTCTCCCAGCTGGCTCCCAGCCTCTGTATGGCACAATGCCCAGGGCCTCTCTCTGTCTTCCACTTTGTTTTTGAGAGAGTCCCATTACATAGCTTCCCACGATCTGGTGTTACAGGCCCATGTCACATGCCTTGAACCAGAGGGGTCTTCTTCACATGTTGGGCAATGGTGCGACTCCTCTGTTCCAAACCCAAGTGGCTCCGATCTCTTACAGAAAAGAAGCTCAAGACCCCAAAGGAGAGCCACTAAGATAGAAAGATCGAGTCTCTGTCTACTGCCTGCCACTCTCCGGCTCATCCCAGACTTCTACTTCTACCTCTACAGCAGCCTCTCCCCAAAATTCCCACACGCTTCCACTTCAGTACATATGCTGTGCCTTCTGCCAAGAGCTTCTCCTGCAG
>CABHPQ010159093.1:0-25000 GCA_902168405.1 Peromyscus aztecus
GGGGAAAAAGTTAAAACAAACTAAACTTAGAAAAGAAACAGTATTAAAGATGCAAATGTACAATCTGCTTCAGAGTTTCCGCTTGATAAAAAGCTAACTGCTTTGCTTTGCTCTAGCTCTGCTTCCCTGGGACAACCCCATGTACACATCCCTGGAACACACTGCTCTGGGACCCCAGCCCCTGCACAGCTGGTCCTACAGGGAAGGGCTTGGGAGAAGAGCAGCAGATACCCTTTATGCTAGATGTACACTAGGCCAAAGCACTGTGTGAGGGGCAGAGCTGAGAAAGCCCTGCACCACATGTGCAGGTAGCCTGCATCTCTCTTTCCTGGAAAACTGAATCCTCAGAGGCAGATATCTAGCAAGACTGCCTAATGGCCTCAGAAAACTGTGAGAGGCAGTGAAGGCATTCCTAAAAACAGAAATGGAGGTTTTCATGTGGACGAAGTCTCACAAACAGTAAACTAAGACTGGAGAGAAGTCTTGTAAGGACTAATTCTGTAAACGGCCACGAGTTTCACAAGATACAAGTATGTGACTAAGCATGGGTTTCTGGGTTTTCTGGAATTTTGTAAGATAAAAGCTACAGTTTTGAAATTAAAGCTGTTTCTGCACATGACTAAGAAGTGAGCCAGTTCACTGCTGCCTTAGATCTGCAGGTAGCTTGATGGCCAGTGGCATGTATCACCATCAGGTATAAAAAGAAATTGTCATTTCAACCCTTTTGGGCTGCTTCTCTGCAGTGATTACCAGAAAAGGGGGACCTAAGACATTGTCCTCTTCTAGGGGAGAGGAGTCTGTGCTGAGGCCATCTTAACCCATGTTCTGCCTTCACGAATCCCTTCTCTCTCTAACTTTGTAGTCTGGAGCGCACTTGACCTGGACCTCTTCCCACACTGCTCCCTAATTAGCGCTGTACAGCCCGCCAAGCTCAGTCACTACTGACATCCAAAAATTTCTAAAATAGTACCTCAAGCCCAAGGAACCTCAGAATAGTACAATTAGCTGCCTGATTGACATACCAAGGTGTTTTGCATCAACCTTACTTACCTCTCTGGTGAGGCAGTCACCTGCCCTGGCAATCACAACTATTCCCCATCAAACAGAGAGCCCAGGGAGCTCTGTCCACATGTCCATACACTCCCATTACCTCTGTCCTAGACAGACTGCCTACCTTCCAGTTTTGCCATCTTGTTTGTTATTTCCACAGTTGTAGAAAAAAACCCAACCCCATTATTCCTTTGTTTAAACCACTTCACTAACTTCCCAACCCATCTGAAATAAGATTCAATGACCATCACCAGCCATCACTGTAAGCCAGGGCCTGCCTCTCTCCCTGACCCCACTCTCCTCTGCTCACCCTCACCCTACATGGCAGCTGCATGGCCTTCTTCCAGGCCTCACAGAAGCCAAGTGCATTCTTCTGCGCAGTCCCACACTGCCCTTGGGCTGGTCCTGTGGCCATCTCATTTTTCAGATCACCTCAGAAAAGCCTTCTGTTACAGCTCCATGCTTCCCCTCCCCGATTAGCCCCACACTACTTCTTCACTGCACCTAATACTGGTCATCCTCTGTGCCTGTGGCCAATGCTGACTTCCCACTGTCCTTGTTTCATTCAAACACTAGCACTAACACAGTCTTGGACGTGACGCTCAGCAAACACTGGCAGAATGGACAGTCATCTAGAAAAATCAACCCTTTCTATATCTACTAGATAATCTCTATTAGAAACACTAAAATTACTGCTCATTCATGGCCCACCCTCTTAAAATTAGCTAAGACATCTTTTTCAAGAATATTCACACAGATCTAGGCGGTGGTGGCATATGCCTTTAATCTTAGCACTTGGGAGGCAGAGGAGGCCAGCCTGGTCTTCAGAGCTAGTTCCAAGACAGCCAGGGCTACAAAGAGAAACCCTGTCTGGAATAAACAAAAACAAAAAAATAGAATATGCGCACACATGAGAGCTGCTATCAGGGGCACATTCTCCTTCATGATCACAACATGCCAAGGCACACATACATGGAAAGTACCTTTCACTGTGGAGAATAAAAAACAACTCTCGTCTTGAAAGTTCTGAACCATCTAGAAAGATAAAGCAGACGTGTAAGTGTATAAGACCCTCCAGTTCTTAACTAATCATACACGGTTAAATCTGTGGCTAAAGGACTACAGCATAACCCTTACATCTTTCTTACACAAATATAGGATCCAAATAATCCATGATGGCAGTATGAGATAGTCAAAGTTTACACCTGTTACCCTGGAGCCACTGAGGAGAATGCTGTGCCAGGTCCTATGGATACTGACTTAAAGATTATGCAGACTGTTTCCCTGTTATTACTGCCTGTCAGTGAACACAGCTTGAGCAGGGGGCAGGCTGTACTTGTAATATTACATGTTTTAAAAATACTGCTCTTCCAATAAATGTGTAAAAGGGGAATATATCTAATGCCTCCCCTCCCAGGAAGGACAGAAGCCTGTCACTAACCTTAGAGCCCCAAAAAGTATTTCGAAAAGGTTAGGAAAAGCTCAGTCTGCTTTCCCTGACTATCCCTTCTCTACTAAGATGCTCTAACTCCTGGTTATAAACTCTTACACATTTTGATCCCAGCTCTTTAAAAATGACTATCAAGACTTGCAAAAGAAGTCAGCAGCATTTGTTACAGTTCCAACAATGTAGACCAGTGCCACTGGGACAGGAAGAGTGACTACTGCCTGTCTGATTTACCTGGTCACTAACAAGAATGTGGATACCAGTGGGGCCCTGTCTGTAAACCTGGTTAATTTGGTGGAAAGGAATATTAAACACCGAGGCAAGTTTTCGAGCAACTTCTGAGGCAACCATTTCTTCCAAGTAGATTGCATGATAAACTGGAAAAAAAAGAAAAATAGCACTTTAACAATAATATTTGATCTGATCTATGCTTGACCTATACAGCCACCCTTTTCAAAGTGCCAAAGTAATAAAATGCAAACTAGAAATAGGGACAAGGTAACATTTCTTTGCCCTCTTAAGATCTCTACCCACTTATTTGAAGTAAAGAAAATATTATTTATGGTCATGTATAATAAATACTAATCCTGTACGATGTGACTTTATTTTTTTTTGCAACAAAGTCTCATATTTAATTAAGGGTTAAAAAAAAGAGCATCAGCTGGGCATGGTGGTGCACTCCTTTAATCCCAGTGCTTGGGAGGCAGGCAGATCTCTTGAGTTCAAGGCCAGACTGGTCTACAGAGTGCGTTCCAGACACCCAAGGTTACACAGAGAAACCTTGTCTAGGGGGAAAAAAAAGAGCATTAGGGATCAGGACAATGGAACTTACAATGGATTGGGGCAAAAGATGAAAAAATTGTGCATGAGCTAAGATGTCATTGTGTTGTAGACACAATGGGAGGTGTCTGCTGTATAAATTATGTCGCAAGCAAGCTGGTGTTTTGTTTTTTTTTGTTTTGTTTTTTTTAACAACAATGTGTTTCTAATAATGCATAAAAAGAACTCTAAAAGGAGTTTGAACCAGTAATTCTCCAACTGAGGATTTAAGAGCAACAATTCCCTGTGTCACCTCCTATATATACACCAAATCAAAAGAAATGGAGACACCACCACATGAGAAGTAAGGATACAGACAATGAAGTCTGGTTCTGTTTTAGGGAAAGTCCCAGCCTCAGTTCAACATCCACTGTTCTGTTATTTATGTCCATGACTTAAACTCAGCAGTGTGAGTGTCTCTCAAGGGGTTATTGCTCAACCACCGACTCAAGCCAGACATGGATCTACAATAGGGAAACTGAAAAGTTGGCTTCCCAAATGAGCAGCGATGTGTACAGGAATGTTCACTAATTAAGCACTTGGAAAAGCTTTGGATTAAAAATCAAAACTAAAGGTAACTCCGAAGAATTACCATACCAATGACTGGGGACCAGTTCCTGCCCTCTGGCTCTTTTAATTAAGTGGAAGCAACTTTCTGTTTATGGGAACAGGGTCAAAGCCATTGTTCACATGCTGTGATGGCAGAGTTCAGTGCAGAAAAGCCCCTGTGGCGGAGGCTCACTAAATGTGGTCAAGGATAAAGGTGTCCAGTGTCTCCACCTATCCCTCACCCTGCCAGCACTCATCTCTGAGGACACACATTCCGTAACACTTTACTCCGGCAAAAATGGGATGATGTATACGATGAAGTGATACAGAGGGCTCCTTTAAGAATTTCTGTCCTCCATCTTAAAAGTCACAGCTCATACCTGGAGTTAAAGGACATAAATGGAAAGGCTCACAGCTGTGATTTACAACTCTTCCAATTACTTAAAGAAATCCAAGCCACGAAGTATTTTTCAGAGCTCTACCCACTATCAGGGTAAGTAACTCTGAATTCCATAATACATGTTTCTCTGAAGCTGAGTGTCACCTTCATTCTGTTTCAGAATGTTGAGAATAGGGACATTACTACCACCGTACAAGTGAGAGGAAGCTGTGGTGATGCACATCTGTAATCCCAGTACTTTGGAGGATGAGGCAGGGAAATGGCAGCTCTGAGGTCAGCTTAGACTACTTAGTAAGACCTTGTCTAGCCTTTCCCTTTCCCAAAATTTTTATATTCAAAGGAGGGAGGAAAGAGACAGGAGAGGCCAAATTTCTTCATATTGTCCAACTGAGATAAATCTGCAGGACAAGAAGCCCTCTTTACTCACAAGGTAAGCGATGCAACTGTGCTAACACTGACCAAAGACACAGCACCCACCTTCCGACCTGCATGGAACACAATGGATGCTCACCCCAGATGGGTCTGCACTGGAGGAAGACTGCTACAGAGACTCCCATTTGCTCATGTGTGATAAGGCCCCTCTCCCCATCTAGTCAGTGATATGGGGGAAGAAAGAGAAACCCTCTTGTTTCCCCAGCAAGCTGGCAATGTTACATTCATTCGGAGAGGTCTCAACATGTTCAAGTTACTGTATTGCTTCCTGGTATTTCATGCATAGAGCTATATAAAAAAAGGGATCTACAGCATGCACAGTGGAGACCTAAGGAAGGTTCTAGTTTCTTCCTTCCCCAAGGACATGGCCCTAGAGCTGCCTCTGTCAACTCTGTAGTGGGAACTCCACAGTCCTCCACCAGTTCATTTCTGACAGTCTTAGGAAGGACAGGAGACCTCAAGTGCCCTCAATACCCACCGCAGGGTGTCCCACTGCCATTCTCGCCTCCACTGCCTGCAGCTTGTGGCTGCTCTTGCAGCACAGTGCTATTCGGCTGCTCCTGGCAGACATAGATGGTTAAGCGGGGTCTAACTGACCTGTAAATCAGAAGATGCCATCAATGAGACTAGGAGAGGAAGTGGCCTCAGCACATGTACAATCAACAACTATAGGAATCTAAGGTCTATTTTTCCTTTTGAGAACTTTACAGTGTTTTTTCATTATGCAAGATAATTTTCTAATAAAAATATAAAACCACACACCTCACAACAACTACCACAGGTCCAGACTCTAAACCATTGAGATGGTCTGTCAGATACTGGTAAATTTAAGTTTCAAGATTGATTAAGCAATCTGCAATGAGTAAGGCTTGAGTTACTAAACTCTCACCACACAAGTCTAGAGACAGGAATGGTCTCTAGACTTTGAGACAGTAGGTCTCAAAGCCAGCACAGCCACAGTTCGAGCATTCTAACGGACAGTTACAAGTTCACATTTAATAACTGCTTAACAATAATCATGACCTTGAAAACCATAGATTCTGTAGAGCTCACCTAAATTAGAAGTTTTGTTTTCTTGGCAACAAACCCAGTCGTCTTCAAGAAATCAGTCCTGCCCATGTGCATTGCTACCAGCCTTAGTCTACCTCTGCCCTCATCAGTGCCTGCCCTGAAGGTGTACACAAGACAGTCTTCTCGTGAGCACGATGCTGCCGATACGCGATGGCGCACACAGGCACACGCCAACCTAGCGTGGAAACACATTCTGCCCACCAAATCCCCCACGCAGAGAAAGGTCCATTCTCATTTCTCGCAGAACAGTCTATAGTGTTTTACCTTGACTTCAGGGAATTATAGAGCCGAATTCCATCGGCTGCACCACAAATCTGAACTAAATCCTCCTTTGTCAGCTTTAATAAGTCGGCACCTGGAAAACAGCAGAAAGTTCCTCAAATAAGCAGGGGATGGATACAGCAGGTGCTTCATGGGGCTCTGTCTTCATATGGTTCTGTCCTTTTAAGCAGCATCAGGTGTCCTGAATTACACACACCCACGAGTAACACACATCTGTTCTTCTGAGAAACCACGTGCTATGGTAACAAGGTGTCAAAAGGCCCGTGTGCTCTCAATACAAGACTCCCATACTGCCTGTCTTTCCTTGTTGCTGGGTTGTGGTTACCCATGTTTCTGACCCCAGCCTGACGTGCAAAACACCTCCCCACCCACGTCCACGCCCCCCCCAAGCCCTGCCATCTTCCTATCTATCTATCTATCTATCTATCTATCTATCTATCTATCTATCTATCTATCCATCCATCCATCCATCCATTCATTTATTCATTCATTCATTCATTCATTCATTTATTTATTTATTTATTTATTTATTTATTTATTTATTTATTTATTTATTTATTTATTTTTGGTTTTTCGAGATAGGGTTTCTCTGTGTAGTTTTGGTGCCTTTCCTGGATCTCGCTCTGTAGACCAGGCTGGCCTCAAACTCACAGAGATCGGCTTGGCTCTGCCTCCTGAGTGCTGGGATTAAAGGCGTGCGCCACCACCGCCCGGCTCTCTTTTTTTAAAAAACGTAAGTGGAATCATAGCATCTGGAGAACTTGCCCAAAGCCACCAGTGAGTGGTAAGCAAAGTGGAGACCAGGTCTCATTACACAATTTAAGTTACGACACTCTGTTACAGCTCCATCTCCACAGCCAGTTCTAATAGGAACGCAAGCCTAGTAGAGAATCACTCTGTTCTTTAAGATCTCTTCCATAAGTCCTTGGCCTTAAAAGCAACAAAAGGCCAGTGTGTGTAAGGGAGACGTGGATACAAGACTGCACAAGCATTGGGCAACAGCTAAGTAGGAGTGGTCAAAGGAAGTCCTTCACATGTCTTCCATACTTTTTATTATGCTTGGATATGTCCACAAAATCTTGTTTTTAACTCTTTTAGTATCAGTCAAGACCCATACTTCCAGAATGAAGGTATGATTTCATATAATGATATCTACTCCCATATGTAACAAGATAATGGAGTTGTCTTTATGTTTCATAGGCTCAAAAGGGTGAGCCTGATGGGAGTCCTAGTTTGTAAAGAGAATCAAGACCAGAGATCCTAACGCCCATGCTATGAGTCATTATGGAGTCACTCTTGGAATGAAATAGCAGAGAAAGAGGTTCTCTCATCTACTGGAGTCATTACACACAGCTCTGAAGCAGGGCTCCCAGTTGTGACAACTGTAACCCAAGAAGAGAAAGGGACAGATGGTGTATCACAGTTCTTTCTGACATGTGACTGACTGTAAGAGACCTCATTGTCCTCCTCTCCATTCTCTAAGTGTTGTGGCTCAGGTGATGTGCCAAAGGGCAGCTCTGAATGAACCAAAGGAAGCCCCCAGGTTAAGGAAAAAGCAGAATGCCAAGCCCTGTGATCACTGTACACAAGGACAAAATCTTACAGCTCCACAGAACACACGTGGGTTCACATAATGAGCAGGCTCCAGCTGTCAGAGGAGGTTCTATGGGCTGTGCTTTCCATCCGCTTGTCCTATAAAGGTTCATGAAATCCCTCTCCCCTCATCTTGAATTCTGTGATTTCCAGTTTTTCACACATTAAAGGCTTTATTTAATCATATAAATATGTGGATCACAGCTAGCAAATTACTTCCGTGCGGCATTTTAAGTTTAGCGTCCAAGAGCTACACAAGGAGTAACTCCTCAAAGCACAGACAATACAATAAATGACATAATAGAAACCCACTGTTTGTTTCCTTCAGCTGGGTATGTGAACACATGTCTGTCCTCTTAAAACTGTTTCAGTGGCCCCACACACAAGCAAAAGGAATGCTAGCTGCTGCATCTCTGTGGCCCAGCATTTCTCAGAATGTTTGGCCAGGACACATTAGCAAATGTACTACTATGGGGAAAGGCACAAGGGCCCCACACATTTTGAAGACTGCCCCTGCCTCCTGCATGCTCTCCAAACAACCATACTACCTGGGGCAATGCTGCTTGACACCTAAAGTCCCACCAGAGCATTCCTTTAGTTTCCTGTGCAGAAAAAGAGTAGGCTGTCCATGACACCCACATTTGAGCAAAAGCACACAAATGAGATACTGCTCTATGTGAAAAGGCTAAAACCACAGGATATAGGGCAGCCTTGTAGGATCTGAGATCATAAGGCCAAGGAAGAAAAGGCCAGATTCAAAGGGCCATATCCTGTAGGCTTCTATTTATTTAACATTCTTAGCATGACCAAGTCATAGGCAGGACAGTTCAGTGTGTGTGCGAAAGGGAAAGGTGTGTGTGTGGATAGGGGGAAGAATGATCTTACAAAGATGCAGCAGGACAGAGAGAGCACCTGGGCAGACAGACACCCTACCTCTGTATCTATCTGCAGTGGTGGCTGCACAGATCTACACTCACAGCACAGCTGACAGATCTATACACCCAGGATGGTGCTGACTTCTGGTTGTAATACTATAATTTTGTGAGACATTGAGTGAATGGAATGCATGCTGGATCATCTTCAAACTGTCATTATAGTTTATCATAAAGAAAATATTATCTCAAAGTAAGTTAGAATTGGGGCTGGGGAGATGGCTCACCAGTTAAGACCACAGTTCAGGTCCTAACACCCACGTTGGGGAACTCACAACCACTAACTCCAGCTTCAGGGGTTCTGATACTTCTGGCTTCTATGGGCACCCACACTCACATGCATATACCTAGACACAGGCACACACATACACACATAATTTTAAAGTAATAAAAATAAACAGAATGAAAGTATCACATAAAACTGTCTTGAGTGGACTGGAACAATGTTAATTTCCTTGTTTGGAAGGAATTTAACAGGGAGTCACAACTGAGGAAAACCGGGAGACAAATTCTTAGTTAATAAAAACACAAAAACATACAAATAAAATACTGTCATGCATCCACGCATACATGCATACCTGAAAAATTAGAGAACAGTCTTGTGTAGGAAGAGAACCTGTTTTTGAGCAGCCACTGCTGTGTTTCCTGGGTTGTAGCTGAAGGCTGAATTTGCTATTAATGAAGAAAAAAACAAGTGAGCATAGACAAAACCATTCAAGCTTAAAAACAAAATCCCAAACCCAAACTAAAACAAACCCCAAGTCACTGGCATGTCATGAAGAATGTTTAAAAGCAAAACTCAAAGGGCCTTAAGTCTGAAGAGAGAACACAGCTGATGACCAAGCAACCCACACAACTTGGTCAGAGTGTTTCAATACAGGACCTTAGTAGTACTGAACACTTCCAAGGAAGATACTTACTTCCCCAGACACCTGTGCAACTCCATCTCCCTGGTGATTTGGGGATGAAGAATTGCTGGAGAAAGGAAAAGGAACAGTTTTTAACTTTTTTTTAAGTCAAGAAACGAAAGGTTAGTGCACAGGTCATTTGAAATAGGACAACACCGTGGAAAGGGCTGTGTAAGCTTGCAGAGACTGCACACAGTAGGGCGAGCACAGAGGATGTGACAAGACTGAGAGCAGCACTGTGTGTGGTGGGCACTCTGTGGAAAGTGTGCCCTTGAGTTCTTATATGGGTGCAGGGAAAATAAGGCAGGTATGCATTCATTTGAGTTAGGAAAATATGGGAAATTAAGTAAGATACAACTAAAAGTAACTATAAAACACTAATAAAATAGGCTCTAAGAAACAGCGGTCCTAACTAAATATACAACTCTTTGTCTTTAATTAATATATCCACCCATGAAAATGAGGAAATGAAACAAACACCTGCCACCATTCTTGTGAGTCTAAGGTATAAAGAAAACTGCAAATAATTTCAGAGAACAGGCACCTTGCCCATTCCTGAGCAGGGTTCCTTTCTCAGCACCAGCTCTCCACTGCCTAGACCCTACATTATTCTCAATTCACCAGAACTTAAGCCCCTTCCAACAGGAACTTGTCTGGTCATCTAAATATCTTAGCACCTGGGACCATGTTGGGAACATAGTGGGCTCTCAGGAAACATCTCGAAAACTAAGGTATACAATTCAAAGCTCATCTCTCAGATCACAGCAATTTGTTAACATACCCAGACAGGAAACACAAGAGACTTCTTGTGTGCTACACATTGGCTCTCTGGTCTCCCTTGTCCATGATAATTTTTCTACTTGGTTTTGTTGTTGTTGTTGTTTTAACAGACAGGGTTTCTTGGTATAGCCCTAGCTGTCCTGGAAGTCACTTTGTAGCCCAGGTTGGCCTTGAACTCAGAGATCTGCCTGCCTCTGCCTCTCGAGTGCTGGGATTAAAGGTGTGTACCACCACACCTGGCATGAATTTTTCTACTTGTAGACAAAACCGCTGCATGAAAACAGGCTACTGGCTAGTTTTCCCATCTCTACAAAGAAAAAGAAGGATTTTGTAGTTTTTCTTACCAGACCCTGTTAACAAGACTAGAGCATTTAAAGAGAACTTTCCCCTGCTATCTCAAGCTTTTATAATTTTTCTGCTCCATAAGAAACTTCCGAAAAGCAGGAAGTTCTGAACTACTGTCCTCCAGGAAGGCTGTAGGAGCTGAAGGCTTATAGAAGCCTCAGGCCTATACAGCTCCCACTCTGAGCTCCCTGGACCCTCAACTGCCAGGTAACACATTCAACAAAATCCAGAGGTCCTGATTCGAAAGCCACCATATTCTTTCCTTTAATATTAAATACTCAACTAAAACTACACTAGCTGAGAGGGTAAGAAACAGTACAAAAAAAAAAAAACAACCTATGTCATGTGGTTAACTTAAAGCCCACTGTGATTTGTAGTCAATGTAATCTTAGCATATTCATATCAGAGCCTCACATCAACCACTCACCCTGTGTCCTTAACTGTGTATTCCATTAGTGATTTCTTAAATCTCTCACAATTCCCTGGCTCTTAAAATCTTAAAAACTCCTCTCCCTCTCTGTTCAGATAGGGTCTTGTTATACAGCCCTCAAGCTGGTCTCAAACTCAAAATCTTCCTGTTTCCGTCTCTGGAGAAAACGCCCCTCCAACCTTTCTGCAGTTTCTTTTGTTGTCAAAGTGAGACACAGGACGAGATGCACAGAGATGCACAGAGACTGTCAGGTGAAGACTCATATGACCTAAGTACAGGCTGTTTCCCACCACCCAACACACAGACACACATAAATGAGGCCGCATGGATGGGGACTTGCAGGAGCAACGGTTAAGTGCAAGCACACGGCCACACAAACCAGATACCTGTCTGGGATACTGCACGTGCTCTGCTGTGAGGAGGTGAATGTGGGCGCTGGGGAAGGGCTGTTATTCACATAGGCTGTGGGAGTGTCAGGCCACGGAGAACACTAAGGATAGAAACAGAAATGAGTTAACAACATGCTTCTTAAATGTGTGGAAGAAGCACTTGTGTAATCTGGTCTCTAAATGACCCAATGCAAACTTATAAAGCACAAGATACCTGGTGCCTATTAGACATGTATCAAATTCATCCTGTGCAGCTAAAGACATTTAGCTTAAAGATAATCTGAGTGATGATAGCAGCAAAATTTATAGACATTTTAAATATATTTGCTTTCTAAAAGCGAGCGCGCGCGCGCGCACACACACACACACACACACACACACACACACACACACACACACACGTCTTCCAGCATCTTCTGTCAGGTGCTCCAACAGACATATCTCAAGGTTTAAAAACAGGAGACAACAGATTCACAAGCAACATCTGACATCACACAGTGACCTGGGTGTGGCTAGGTCCTGTTTATTGCTCGTATGCTTGTCCAGGAAGCAGCCTCATTAGTACCTACTTGTTACTTTGATATAAATAAGATTTAATGAACAGGCTAGCACGCAAGCACACCAAATGTGTGTGTAGGCTGCCAGGTGTGTGTTTTTTCTGAAAGGGATATGGTGAACTGAGTATCTCTCAACCTTAGGCAAAATTTTGACAAGAGACAGAGCAAAGATACAGAAACACACTATTACAGTTAGCAAAACTAATTAAGCCAAGGTCCAGAGCATGCTGAGCAGCCTACAAGTAGAAACCTTCCCTCCTGAGCTTCACAGATGTCCACCTAACAGCCAGTATTCTTTCTACAACTGTTCTGTTGAGGATGTCAGTACCTTTATAATCAGCCAGCTCCCATTTGAGAAAAGAAAGGCATGGCATCTAACTTCAGCACTAGGGCTTAAGACTCTCTAGAGCCAAGCAAATGACAGTAGAAGAGCTCTTCTAATGACTAAAAGAGTTTTTCTCTTGTTACTCAGGGGACCTATGGTCGGTCACCTGGCAAATACAAAATCATCTACAAAGATCACTGGTCTGTCTGTAGAGGATTCAAAAGGAATGCCGAATCTTGAATGATAATAAACAAAATTTCTCATACCTATTTTAAAAAATCTAAGCTGGCCATGGTGGCACACACCTATAATCTTAGCACCTGGGGATGTTCCAGGCCAGCCTAGTCTCAAAAAAATAAGGAAAAAAAAATCTAAAAATTATGTCTGCTCTCTTTATTCAAGATGCATTTACAAAGATATTCTATTTTTATATTTATTGACTGTTCTTCAAAATTTGTATAACTGACTGTCAGGTGGTGGTAGTGCATGTCTTTAATCCTAACTCTCGGGAGGCAGAGGCAGGCGGATCTAAGTTCGAGGCTAGGCTGGTCTACAGACTGAGTTCTAGGACAGCCAGGGCTACAGAGAAACCTGCCTTGAAAAACCCAAAACAAACAAAAAAAATGAATAACTGTTTTAATGAACTGGTCCTAGTGAGTTTTTCTTTTTAAAATTACATTATGTATGTATGTGTATATGTGTGTGTCTATATGCGTGCACACCTGCCATGGCATGTATGTGGAGGTCAGAGGACATTTTGGGGTGTCTGTTTTCTCCTTCCACAACTTGAGTCTTGGAGATCAAACTTAGGTTGCTGGGCTTGGCAGCATACCCACCAATTACTAATTTCCTACCCAAGCTTAATATATAGTTGTAAGAAATTTTAAAAATTAAATTTCAAGCCAGGCACAGTAACACATGTCTATCACCAAGCTTGGGAGGTAGTGGCAAAAAGATCAGAAGTTTAAGGCCAACATCAGCTACATGAGACCCTAACTCAAAAACAAAAGTAAAAACAACAAAACTCCGTCTTCCCCATTAATAAAAATCTATTGTATCCAGGAGTGGTGGCTCATGCCTGCACTACAGAATTCAGGAGACTGAGTAAGGAAGATGGCCATGAGTTCAAGGCCAGCCTGGGCTACAGAGTTAGACTCAAAAATTCAGAAGCTATGTTGTAAAGAGCTGGGGTTACTGGGCTGGAGAGATGGCTCAGTGGTTAAGAGAACTTGTTTTTCCAGGACTTAGATTTGGTTCTCAGCACCCATACAGCTCACAACTGTCTGTAACTCCAGTTCCAGAGGGTCCGACACCCTCTTCTGACCTCCTGGGCACTGCACACATGTGGTGCACAGACATGCATGCAGAGAAAATGCTCATACACATAAAATAAAAATAAATCTTTAAAAAAATTGAGGTTATCATGAAAAGCCTCCCACGCATAGGGTACAGTCACATTAAGGTACCACTTAAAAGGAACAGACTACAAAGGTGAGACCAAGAGAGAAGATGGGAGTTTACTCAGCACTAAACGAAAGAAATTTGAAACGTCTGTGACACTTGGATTCTGCAGGCTACTTCCTCCAGATTAATAACAGTTTTGAGTTTTAACCTTTTTTTGGGTTGTTGTTTGTTTGTTTGTTTTTGTGAGACAGGGCTTCTCTGTGTAGCCCTGGCTGGCCTCAAACTCACAGAGATAAGTTTTAAAATTTAAGAATTATAAATACAAATATACATCATGCTATGAAATGCTTCCTTTGCAACTGTTCAAATTTACAATGAAACTTTTGGATGCCAGTTTGAAAATAATCAAGGGAAAAATCATCTTGTTCAAATTCTTCTTAGCAAAGTGTTAAGATCACTAATGTGAAGCACTGAGCTTGAACTGAGGCCTCTCTAGGCAGAGCCCATCTATGTCTTAGCAGCTACCAGACACAGGCATAGACAGGGAAAGAAAATAAATCCCCAGCATTCCTCACATCTGACCAATTATGGACCCCTCAAAAAAAAAAAAAAAAGAGAGAGAGAAAAATCATTGCTGACACTGTTCCAAAACCACCACCTTTCAAAGCAGAAACTGGCCTGACTGGTCAACTCTACTCATGACCTTACTACAGATTACTCTCCACATGAAAACACCTATTGCTTTAAGAGCAGGGCCTTTTTCATCTTACTGAATATCACTCTCTCCTCAGTTTACATAATGTGAAGTGCCCATGCCTGTGCCAGGCTCATACAAATCTAACCAAGGGAGCATGGACTGTCACTCCCCCACATGCAAGAGCTTCCTGTTACATCACCCTTCTCCTAATAAAAAATATTCCAATTCAACCAAACATACACATCTAAATAACTCAATAATCAAAACAAGACCTCCCCAAATTTACCTTGGTAATTACTGTCAGTTCTCTGAGAAAACAGAGCTATCCCCAAACTTAAAGTTGGCGTGGCACAGTGGAGACGGCACGTTTACTCACCATATGCTCATCTATTTCACATTTACAAATTTAGATGCTTTTACTATCACAAGAGGAGTTTTTAATCTGGGGTTTGGTTGCTTTGTAGGACTGGAGCGCAAACTCAGGATTGTATGTGTGCTGGGCAAGCACTGTACCACTAATGGGTACCCACAGCTCAAGGTGCTGCTAAAAGCAAGCTGTAGTACAGTGCCGATGTTCCTGAAGGCTCTGCCAATGGTCTGGACCTGTGCAGTTCTGGTTTCAGTCTACTGCAATGTAGCATTTTCCCACCCAGGTTAAAGAATGAGGATCCACTGTCAGCAGCAAACTGTGGCAGCCCAGGAGTGAGCCAAAGATCAACAGACACACAAAGGGTTTGTTAGGCATCATCCCCTGGGAACTAATTCAGTGTGGGACCCTGTCATCCAGCACCTTTTGATTTTATCAAGACTTCTGGATATACATCCCTTTAACTGAAAGCCCAAAAGTGCAAGGAAGGTTGTCCCCATCCCCTTTACAGACATTTGAAGAGACACACAAAGTGCTGCAGCTACGTTCTTGGTTAAGGGATTCATGATCTGGACCCTGCATTTTGAAAACAGGTTTCCAGACTGCGGTCTAACCAACTCGAGAAGCACCATACCCAAACCAAATGCAGCCAGGGTGGCAGGCGACACACTTAAGAAGATGTGAAATCCCAGGCATGAACTGCTGACGTTTTGCATATTTTAGACTTAAGAAGCGTTAAGAATTTTCTACTGACTTACTCATTTTTGGATTGGCTCTGGGCTGAAACAGATTTACCTATCAATCACACCAGAACCAACTTCTTTAAATTAGCTAAATGGTTTATAAGGCAAGTTATAAAGGCAAGTGACTTAAGCTCCCAAGATCCCCTCAAAAAAATTTACTAAGAACATTTGTAGGTTTTCAGAAGAATTAGGAGTTGATAAAACATAAAACTAGAGAGCACACATTTGGGGAAAAGAGCATTCTGTGGCTCTGTCTCTGATTTAAACCAAAACAGCCCAGTTAAAGAAAATGCAAAGAATCAGGCGTGGTGGCTCACACCTGCAATCCTAGTACTCAAGAGGCTGAGGCAGGAGGACTGCCATGAGTTCAAAGTCAACCTGAGCAACATGGTGAGTTCTAGGCCATGCTGGGCAAGTGTCTAAAAAACAAATAAATAAATAAAAGAATAAATGAATGAATAAATAAAAGAAAATGCAGCATGTGCTCCCAGTGCGCTGGGATGCAAGCATGCATAAAGAAGCATTTAAACATTGCTTTAAAATGGAAATGATATTTCTATTATAGTCCTTGTGACATTGACCTTCAAAGTCCACAATTAATCACAGGTAATTGTAAAAGTGAAAATCATTTTGGGGACTCTAATAATACAAATGGTGCAATAATGAACAGAGTACTCAAAACGGTTATTTTAACAAATTCTTTCACATTTCTACTCATATTTAGGAAGGGTATATGGCTGACTTCAATCTGAACTCAGAACAGTCCTCTGTGGACTACTGGGCAGAGTTGTGTTACAGAGACTTGCTATATTCACCTGACAGCGACGGTCAAACCCTCACTAAGTGCTCGTGGCTGAGGGTCCCGGGGTGCGGTGCAGCAAGCTCACCACTGTGCTCTGAAGCGTCACATCACAATGCAGGTGCCAAGAGGAGACACTACACAGTCAAGGATGTTCTTCTACCAGTGCTGCCCAAGAGGCTTTTAAAAGCACAGACAGACACACATTCTTATAGTGCATGCAGGGGAAGGTCACACAGAGTACCGCACATGGTAATGTCAAGCTTGCTGCCATCATTTAAGTGTCTACAAAATTTTCTTATTTGGTATACATGTGAAAAAAGCAAAACTTCTTAACTACATAAAAATGATTTAAAATTAGTCAAGTAATTCATGATCTTGAAGGAGTTGTGTGTGTGAAGGGGAAGAAGGGAAGGAGAGGGCAAGGGAACAAGGGAACAAGTTGGAAAACATCTCTTTCTCTGAGTGTCGTTCCCTCCAAAACCACCCACTATGGTCAACATTGTTTATGCTTTGTTTTAAAGTGTTAGATTTAGGAAATTTTCCTCAGCGAGGAACAAACAGAAAGCAGAAAGTCTAAACAAAAGCAAATTAAATCAAGACATGGACATAAAAACAATTTCGGCTTTACTTTTCCATGGAAGTTGGTCCTATATCTAACACTGCACAAGGGTTCTTGCACAATGAAAAGAGAAGCAGAAGTCCCTTACACTGCCTCGCTTTGCCAGAGAATCACCGTAGTCTGCTGGCAAAGTCCGCTTGCTGGACTTTTTCTGCTCATGTTCAACTGCATCTTCAATTATAGGCTCAAGCCTCATCTGGACAAACACCAAAGATTGGGGTCAATGTCTTTTCATTATACAAAGAAAGACCTAATACCCTGTTTTTATGTCTTTGCTCTCAATTAAACAAATGTATGACTAACAGGATTCAAAGTTAAAGAAAATGCAAAACCCCAGCAGTGACAAAAATTGGACATTCTAGGCCCCCACTTAAATCTCTTATCAATTTCAAGGTTTTAAGGTCTATTCTGAGACCTCATTGGGATTTCAGCATCTTCATTCAAGATCCCACCCAAGCAAATAAACTCATAAAAACCCTCAAACTTAGGGTAAAACACGTGCCCACAAAATCCTCAAAATATCATGTCAATCCGCCACCCAGCCTTCCCAATCCCTTTGCTGCAACACATCTGTAAGGTCCTGCTAACACGCGTATTAAACCTCTGTTTCTCTCCAAAGCCAATGCTGCGCCGCCATTACCTCTGTGAGGATGGTGGTGTCATAAGATGGCTGATACTTTTCTTTTTCATGAGCTGTTCTCTTCTCCATCTTTTCTCGGTCAGTTTTTTGTTTCCTATCCGCACCTTTAGGCTTAAAAACAAAGTAGGTGACTTCATTCATCTGGCTGCACACAACTTTACAAGCAAAACTGAACATCCCTCCTGGTTTCCATTGCTTACCTTAAAGACTTTGATTTGGCAGCTAGCTGAGTGAAGATGATCTGTGTATTCTCCATTTTCATTCTGCTTAAAGGTGTCAACCTGGATCCTAAAAGGCACTCCCTTTTCACCTCCATGCTTACGTGGAGTGAATTCTGTGCTGATGCAGTGTACCTACAGAACAATTCAAGTCGAACTACATTCAAAAACTTTCCACTGAGGCTCTATTTTATTCCCTCATGGATGTACATTCAAGATCCCTTAAAACAGACAAAAGTCAAATTCTCTGGGAATTTCCTGAATGCTCCTGAATACAGGCCTTCCTTTGAGAACCTCAGTGTTTCTGGACTCACTGGGCTCCAGCAATTCTCTTGCTCTAGTGCTTCTCCTCTCATGGGGGACAGGTTCCAGTGAGGAAAGGAGCCCAGAAGCATCTACACATTCTCACCTGCCTCCACCCCAACAGCATGTTCTCTCAGACCAGGGTCCTAAGGCCTGCTTCCCCACTGCCTCCACCCCTGCTGTAGACAGCCAAGCTTCTTGCTACTGCTTCTCCAAACACATCAATTTGTGATGCTTTGCCTGGGTGATTTTTAGTCCCTAAAGCCTCATTATTTATGCAAATTGTATTCATCTAAACTCTCCAGATCAACCTTTCCAAGTCCTGGCAGGATCCCAGGGGCAAAATTCATTTCAACTCCCCTCACCCATACCACTTCAGAAAACAGCCTCAGGATACAACATGAAATTAGCAAGCAGCAAGACCACAGTCATTTCTGACTGCCCTCTTCAAATGATACATAATGTGAAAGCTCACCTCTGCAATAAGGTTGCACAACCTGAGATAAGGCCAGGTCTTTTCACTCTTATTTACTACAAAACATTATTCTATTGGACAGACACTAATAGCACGTGACAACATTCAACCAATATGAATCATGTCATCATCATTAACTGAAGGGAATATTTCTTTTTTTTTTTTTTTTTTTGGTTTTTTGAGACATGGTTTCTCTGTGTAGCTTTGCGCCTTTCCTGGAGCTCACTTGGTAGCCCAGGCTGGCCTCGAACTCACAGAGATCTGCCTGGCTCTGCCTCCTGAGTGCTGGGATTAAATGCGTGCGCCACCAACGCTCGGCGGGAATATTTCACAGACAACCCAAATACTGAATGCTAATGATCATTAGAGTTGATGCAAACACAGCTTACTTAAGCTGGTTAACAATTAAATAGCTATTCCCTTCTATATAATGACTACCTATACACAGTTGTTAAAATTCTACCACTTACAAATTTGGAAACACTACATATTACAATTACTTTTGGGTTTTAAATATGTAATCATGTTACTTTCAAAGTTATCTCTTGGACACACAAAAGTGTTTATGGATAAAATACAGTGGGGTTTGTTTTAAAATATGCCAACAGTGCCTAGCGTGATAGTGCACAGCTTTGATCCCAGCCTCAGGAGACACAGGCAGGTGGATCTCTGACATGATGGACACATGAAGAATCCACTATCGTTATCTCTTCATTTGTAGAGGCTTTAAAGTTTGATTATGAACATGTTTTAAATAATGTTAGAAAAAAATTTTAAGCCTAAAACTTTTTTTCAATAGTATCCTTTTAAATGGCAGTTTCTGTTCAAGAGAAATGTGCATGATTAAAAAAAATAGAAAGTTCTATTATTGTGAACACCGATCAAAAATAAAATTTAAGACAGGCGGTGGTGGCACATGCCTTTAATGCCATCCTTTGGGAGGCAGAAACAGAGTTCAAAAACAACCTGGTCCACAGAGTGAGTTCCAGGATAGACAGAGCTACACAGAGAAACCCTGTCTTGAAAAACAAAAAGAATTAAAAGTCCAAAGGTATGGTGGCATGCTGTACATGGTGAGCTCCAGGCCATCCAAAGCTATAAAGTGAGATCCTGTTTCCAAAACAAACAAAAAAGATAGTAATAATAATATTGCCAGGCATGGCGGTGCACCTTTAATCTCAGCTAGGGCTATGAAGAAGAGACCCTGTCTCAAAAAAACAGAACAAAAATAACAAAAAAATTTATTACTATCACCCAATGTCTTTTATGTCTATATAACTAATCTAGTAAATTAAACCCATTTTAACTGTATATTTAAAAATAATTTATTTTTATTTTATGTGTATTGGTGATTTGCCTACATGTATATCTGTGTAAGGATGTCAGATCTTGGAGTCACAGACAGCTGTGAGCTGCCACGTGGTTGCTGGGAATTGAACCCAGATCCTATGGAAGAGCAGCAAGTGCTCTTAACTGCTGAGTCACCTCTCTAGCCCCTTAACTGTATGTATTTTTTTTTTAAAGACATTACGTTATAATTTACAAATAAATACTTTCATGAGACAGGAATTCAATCTTCTAAATGACTTGGGCAGTATGCATCTAGCAACGTAAAAAGGCAAACCTGAATGAAGGCAGATGTGCGCTTTGCAGGGTCCCACAGAAATTCAACTGCATTTAACTGGCTTGGATTTGTCCTTGTGTCAATTATTCCCACAGACATTGGAATATCTGTATGTTCAAACACAAGTTACAAAAAAAAAAAAATGCATCCATTTTAAGTAATTAAAAGAAAAGACTTACAATTTGAGCCTGGTGTGGTGACACACTCAAGTAGAGTCCCAGCTATTTGGGAGGCTGAGGTATGGGGGACGGCTTGAGCCTAGGGGTTCAAGCGCAGCCTGGGCAGCCTAGTAAAACCCCATCTCAAAACAAAACAAAACAAAAAATCAAAACAAACAAAAACAAAACAAACTTAAAACTTACTATATTATGTTCTATGGAAATAATTAATCCATGTTGAACTTCCCTTCAACGTTCTCCGTAGTCAACCTTGTCTTCAATATCAAATCCACCTAACAAGAATCACAGTTTCTCCTACCACGGTTTGTATTTCATTTCATTAAGAATATGAGATGGACGATGCCAACTGAGGTTTAAAATAGCTTCAAAATCATACAATTCCTGGCGGAGTTTACTTTAGCACCACAAAACTACTTCACTCTTCAAGCATAAGACAATTCTCAAGACACAGATCTACTAACACCTAAGCTGCATCCGCGTGATGAATTTTACATGGTGCCAACATGTTAATGGACATAGTTACACAGCACCTTCATCTCCATGGTCTTTGACAGCCACCTGTACCTAAATCGAGAAGTCTGTCTCCTGGGCGATTCCACTTCCAGCCTTCAAGCTGCTGATGCTCTGTATACTGTAGCCGTCTGTCATGGAACACCACCCTTATGATGCTCTGTGAAACAAGGGAGGACAGTGAGCATTTCAGCCACTCTGGCTAAACGTAGAAGCATTTTTGGTTTTTTACTTATTAAATAGTAATAGATGAGCATACAAAACCAGGTTCTGCTTTAAATGCTCCTTCTGTGAGGTTGAGCACCATAGCTCACACCTAAATGCCAGCACTTGAGAAGCTGAGGCAGGAGGACTGCTTCAAGTTTGAAGCCATCCTGGGTCACATAAACGGCTAGTTTCAAAGCCCACATAGGCTATATAGTGAGTGACATCTTAGTTCCAAAATAAGAAGAGAAATTCCACCTGTTTCTATTCTTAGATATCTAATTTATGACACACTTACTTAGTTACCAACAATTATAGCTAAAAATTATACACAAATTTAAAAAGAGTAATTCCCCCCCCCCCACAGGGTTTCTCTGTGTAACAGCTCTGGAACTCGCTTTGTAGACCAGGCTGCCCTCGAACTCATGGAGATCCGGCTGAGCACTGGGATTAAAAGATGCACACCACCACTGTCTAATTAAAGGTTTAATTTATAAAATAATTCAATGTTGTAATTAAAAAAAAAAATCAATGTACATGACCATGAAATTAGTGAGCAGGAATTAGATTTCTATGAGAAAATACCAGCTGTCCAAAAGAATTGTGAAAGATGAAAACTATTATAAATATAGATAGGTAAGCCCTGACAACAGTCAACTGTATTAATCTTAACAATGACTGTAATGACTCAGGCCTGCAATCCCAGCAATCTCGAGGCTGAGGCAGGAGAGCTTAAGGTTGAGGCCAGCTGGGCTACATAAGCAACTGAAAAACAGTAATAACCACTAAGTTTTTCTAAAAAGACAGGTTGGTGAGGTGGCTTAGCGGATAAAGTGCTTGCAGGTGACCTAAATTCAATCCTGGGAACCCACATAAAAGTGAGAAGAAAGAATTGACTCCATGAAATTTTCCTCTAATTTCTACACACACACTGTGGCATATACATACACATACAACTAAATTATAAATCAACAAATACTACAAAAGTGAACATTCTAGCTGGGCCTAGTGATACAGGCCTATAATTCTAACTACTTAGGAGGCTGGAGAATCAGAATATGAGGCTTAGCCTAGGCTACAGGGTGAGTGCAAGACCATCCTTCACAACTTAATGAGTCCCTGTCTCCAATTTTAAACATATAAAAAAGCAGACCCAGGCCTGATAGCTCACATCCATAAGCCCAGCACTGCAATACCACAGTAAGTCTGTGGCTTGAGTTACATGATGAGTATCAGGCTACACAGGCCCACCAAACAGTCAAAGGGTGGTCATGCTGGGAGTGACTTGAGGTAGAGCTCCTTACTTCACAGACTGCCAGTGTTGCCTGTTTCTTCATTTGAGTTAGTCTGATATACTGTTTCTGTGTGTTTTAATTTGGAAGTAAATTCAAAGACGTTCAACAAATTAAATGATTAACCTTTCATACCAAATTACTCTGACAGGCATTTTAACTAGCTCCATGAAATCATTTTAAACAAAACTCACCTATGTAACTAGCTATTTCTCAATCAGGGAACTGCCTTAAAAAGCCAATTTTCACTGATAAATGCCAAGTGTTTTAGAATTGACTTTCCCAGTGCTTTGATAGAAATTTAATTTGGCATTTGGTGTTGATTTCAAACTGTGTTACACTTTCCTCAGATCATCAGTAGTCTTGGCTGATGACCTAGGCAAACATGAATTAGTAAACTGTATAACCCAGCACACACACAAGGAACTCAAGGGTATGAAGACAAGATATACAGCTCAAGGGTTCTTACAGCTGAGGACTTGCTCTTGTGGAAGACCCAAGTTCCATTTCCAATACCCACATATGTAGGCTCACAACCACCTGTAACTCTAGCTACCAGGGATCTTCTGGCTCCTGAGGGCTCTTACACATGCATTCACACACACACTTTAAAAGTTAAAAAGCCAGGCCTGACAGCACAAGCCAGTAACTCTGCTCTTAGGAACTCTGAGGCAGGAGGACTGCAAGTTCAAGGCCTGCACGATCTACACAGGGAGCTCAAGGCAGCTTATTCAAACTGTTGTAAGATTAGAAGTTCAATGGAGTTGCAAATTGGCTCACTGAAATAGAGTACTTGCTTAGCATGTATGGGGCCCTAGGTTCAATTGTCAATACCAAAAAGAAAAACAAAAACCAAACAAAAAGTTTTTAACAGCTGGAGACATGGCTCAACAACTAAGAGCACTGGTCACTCTTCCAAAAGACCCAGGTTCAATTCCCAGCACCCACATGGCAACTCACAACTCTAACTCCAGTTCCAGGGGATCCAACACCATCATACAAACATGCATGTAGGCAAAACACCAATGTACATAAAAATAAAAAAAAATTTAAAAGTTTTTAAGATGTTCTAACAATTTTGGGAACTGGAGATATGACTCCATTGGTAGTGTTTCCTTAGTATGCATGAAGCTGTGATTCAATCCCCTGCACCTACACACCCAGCACAGTGTTACTCACCTACCATCCTAGCACTCACAAGTAGAGGCAGAAAGACCAGAAATTCAAGGCTGTCCTCAGGCTACACGAGGAATTTGAGACCAGCCTGGGCTACATGGGACCCTGTGCCAAACACACATGCAGGTACACTCGAGCTCCACTTCTGGAGCCAGTTTTATAGGGCTCAACACAAGACACATCAAATACACTGTCAATGTTATTACAGAATCTGTAACAACGAATCTTCAACCATTTTATATTTGCCTATTTTTTGGTAAAAGCAGCATGCTAGTTATCAAATTTAACTTTCACAGTGACAGAAAAATACAGTCTTATCTCCTCTTTAAAAAATTATTACTGGTGCTGGGTGGTGGTGATGCACACCCTTTTTTTTTTTTGTTTTGGAGTTGAGGATCGAACCCAGGGCCTTGTGCTTGTTAGACAAGTGCTCTACCACTGAGCTAAATCCCCAACCCGGTGATGCACACCTTTAATCCCAGCACTCCGGAGGCAGAGGCAGGCAGATTTCTATGAGTTCGAGGCCAGCCTGGTCCACAGAGTGAGCTCCAGGACAGCCAGGGCTACACAGTGAAGCCCCTTTTCAAACAAACAAACAAACAAACAACAAAACCAATGAAAAAATTATTACTAGGAGTATCAGCAAACATATATCTAGTCTGTGTGAGATCCCAGTTTGATCCCCAACATTACAACAAACAGCCTCCTGCTAACAGTGCAACTTGTACCTTCCCAATAAGCATACTCCAAAAATGCACAGCCTCTAATGCTGTAGTATCTATAAGAAGCCCCGGTACATAGGCAGACAACGCTAGAAGGACTCACCCTCCATGACCCATGAATGAGAGTGTGTGTATTCCTTGTCTAAAGATCAATCCTCAAGGCTGACCAGACAAGGGCTATGTCTCTTATATACAGGATGCCTGACATCCTCATTTAGATATGTCAGTAGATAAACTGAAATTTCAAGTTATACTGAAGAAAAGTTTAAAAAGTGAAATAAAAGGTTCTTCAAAGTTGTAAATGAATGTATTTCACATGAAAGGTTCGGCTGGCCAGACAGCTCAGCTAGTGCTTGCAGCACAAGCCTGACAATGCAGGTTCATTGCCCCAAACCCAGATGAAGTTGAAAGGGAAGAACAGACTTCCAAAAGTTATCCTCTGGCCTCCACATGTGGCATGTGCATAGCTGTGCAGGAGTGTGTGCTCTCACAGTCTCTTTCTCTCTCTCTCATAATAATGATAATAATAAAAAATAAAACTGAAAAAAGGGTTTAGATGTGGAGATGGATTTTGCTCTGCATAACTAAACTAACTTTTCTACTGTTTCCTGGTTCCCAACAACTGTAACTTCCATGTCACACATGAGTAAGCAAAATACAGCTGAAAAAGCCCAAACTTCTAAAGTAGTCATTTTTCTAAAGAGATATTTTAAAAT
>CABHPQ010159093.1:30000-45875 GCA_902168405.1 Peromyscus aztecus
AGTTACAAATGGTTGTAGCATGGCACATGGGAACTGGAAATGAACACAGGTCCTTCCTCTACAAGAGCATCAAGTGTTTTTAAAGCTGGAAGCCTAGCATGTGGGAGACAGAGGCAGGCAGATTTCTGAGAATTTTAGGCCAGTTTTATCTATACAGTGAGTTCCAAGCAAGTCAAGACCACAAATGAGACCCAATCTCAAAAAATAAATAAATAAATAAATAAATAATAAAAAATAAAAAAATTTTTTAAAAAAAGGCAGAAAGTATTCTTAACTGCAGGGCTACCTATGTTTTGGCCTCTTATTTTTACCGTCCTGACTTTCAGTAACCAAAATTAAACAAAAGGAAATCTAGTATGGATAAAATGAAAGTAACTAAAAACAATTTTTTCTAGAGTGTACAATATTTTAACAGAATTTTAAGTCAATAAACGTGCTACTAATAAGACCTCTTTGCAATGTAGCTGATATTGGTTAATTAACAGAGCAGTATTTGAGAGGAACTGGGAGAAAGGTTCTCTTTTTTGCTTGCAGATGAGATGATGCTCCAGTGGCTACAAGGACCTAACCCAGAATGCAGCAAGGCAGAATTGGTCTCCTAAATCCCCTTCCAAAGACTAAGCTCCTTGGCAAAGGATGATTTATCCTACCTAGTCAGACCCTGTTCAAAGGAGAACCAGTTACTCCAAGTTCAAAATCAGGAACCTAACTCTTCTTATAGACGGCTATTTAGAGATAACCAGCCAAACATAAAGTTGAAGTTTTCAAACTCTGAACTCTTATTATAGTTTGAAAACATCACCTCTCCCACCCAGCTAAGAATTCTTGATCCAATTTCTGCTACCTACATTATCTACAGTTTCCCCTTTTTTTTCTTCCCATTATCCAATGGTGTAGTCCTAATGAATAGTTCCAAAGGCAGGTGAGCAGTGAGCCTAAGGGGGAGCTACTAGCAAACAGCAAATCACAGCATTAGCCTCTGAATACCTGCCAACTCTCCTCTGAATGCTATCCTTCAACTGGTGGTACTGGAGGGCTGGGGGTTGGAGCTCAGCAGTGGAGCACCTGCCCTGCATGCATGAGGCCAGTGTTTGATCCCCAGCAATGCAGAAATAGAAAGACAAACAGAAGTCAGGGAAAGCCCACTTATTTTCCCAAATATTTAAAGTTAAAAAAAAAAAGTGAACTGTGTGTGTGGGGGGGGGGGGGGAAGCATGGTGACTCACAGTTTTAATTCCAGCAACTAAGGCACAGGCAAGCAGATAGATCTCTGAGTTCAATGCCAGCCAGGTCTACACAGTGAGTTCCAGAGACAGTCAGGGATATACAGTGAGACCCTGTCTCAAAAGAGAGGGGCACCTGTGGTTCCCAAGCCAGCAGCAGCCTCACCTCAATTTACCAGGAATACAAATTCCTGGCAGTGTAGTGGCACACACCTTTAATCTCAGCACTTGGCAGGTAGACCTCTGTGAGTTCCAGGCCAGCCAGAGACCTTATCTTAGAAGAGAAAAGAGGAGAGGAGGGAAGGGGAGAGATGGGGAGGGCAGAAGAGAGAGAAAGAGAAAAGCAAAGTTCCTGGGTTCTGTCCCTGGGAACCAGGACCTCACTCTCAGCCTCCCTGCAACTCTGAAACCACTACCTTGTATGGAAGCCAAGTGCTTACTGGTCAGGACTCCTCCCAATGCATTCAGAACCTTCCCTCGGAACAAGGTCCTGTTCTAAAAGCTCTTGGTGGGCCTGATGGAGAGTGCAGCACTTGCTGTACACATCTACAGCCCTGGGCTGGATCCCAAGCACCCCAACAACAAACAAAGCAGCTCTTACTAAAATAGCCAAGAATTAACCACATTTTCCCTCAGTGCCTAAACAAATCTCAGGGTTTCATCCCTAACACCACACAGTCAACCAACAGAATAAAGTAAGATTAAAATGAATATCCTTGCCCCCACACCGATTCTTTTGAAAATTTCAAGTCCCAAACAAATTACTAAATATAATCATTTGAAAGTTAAATTTCCAATTACTGAACCCCAAATAAGTACTATATATTAAAAGCAAAGTGAGACAAGCACACATGCTACAGATAGGATTACTGTCTTAAGATAAAGAGCCTCATTATTCTAAACTCCCTATCAAGGGAAGTTACAAGTTAATCTTCCATTCTTTTTTTTTTTCCTTTTTGGAAACAGGGTCTTACTGTATAGACCAGAGTGGCCTCAAATTCAAGATCTGCCTGCCTTTGCCTCCCAAGTGCTGGGCTTAAAAGAACATGCCACCAGGCTCAGTTCCCTTCTACATCTTGTAATATTAACCATAAATATAAAGCCTAAAACCTATTGTTCAATGAGTTAATGATTCTATTTAGTGGCCAGGCAGCGGTAGTGCATGCCTTTAATCCCAGCACTTGGGAGGCAGAAGAAGGTACATCTCTGAGTTCCAGACCAGCCTGGTCTACAGAGCTAGTTCTAGGACAGCCAGGGCTACACAGAGAAACATTGTCTTGAAAAACAAAAACAAAACAAAAGATTGCATTTAGTGACAGAAAAAGAACCCCAATGTACATGAAAAGGTTGTTCATGTACAACACTGTTGGCTCACAGAAAACGTCCTACAGATTTTGCTAAGCTTGTACAATGGAAGAACCTACTTTTTAATTGTTACTAGCACTGTAAGTTACAAAACTAAAACATTTTAAGATTTTTGTAGATTTTTACATGCTATATGAGGAACCATACTAACCTTGGTTCAAGTAAGTGAGGGTCTCATCATGCAGTTTCACGGCTGGTGAAGTCGCAGCACACATCACATACTGAAATGGGGGGTGCTTGGCCTCACCATCCAAAGAAAGGCTGGAATCTTCTTGCTTGAAAATGGGCAATGCCAATACATCACTGAAAAACAGAATATTAAAATTTGTCTATGTTTCAGGTATTTGAAAGCATGTAAACATAGTTCAGGGGTCATTACCATCCATCCAGTGCTCAAGATGGAACCCAAAGCTTTGCATATGCTAGATAGTCAATGAATTATTTCATTTAAAATTTAAGATAAGCTGGATGGTAGTGATGACCCACTTGGGAGGAAGAGGCAGGAGTATCTTTGTGAGTTCCAGGCCATCCTGGATAGCCAGGACTGTTACACAGAGAAACTCTGTCTGGAAAAACAAAAAACAAAAACAAAAACAAAAATTAAGAGCCGGGTGGTGGTGATACATGCACACCTTGAGTCCAGCCTGGTCTACAGAGCTAGTTCCAGGACAACCAAGGCTGCACAAAGAAACCCTGTCTTTAAAACCACCCCCCCAAAAAAAAATCCGAAAAAAAAAATTAAGATAAATGTTTTGTAGAATAAAACCACTATTAATGCTAATTTGGTTTATCTAAAAGATACTATAAGTCACTCATTTTTCTAATGATAGCACATTAGGAACACTGTAAAGTAACAGCTAAGGCTGGGCATGTATGTAGCTCAGGGGAGAATATTTGCCTATCATGTAAGGGCCCTAGGCTTAACCCCCAACACCACCACAAACAACAAAAAATTAGCTAGAATTTTTTTCTTTTAAAAATCAGTAAATTTAAGCCAGGCAGTGGTGGTGCACACCTTTAATCCCAGCACTCGGGAGGTAGAGGCAGGTGGATCTCTGTGAGTTCGAGGCCAGCCTAGGCTACAGAGTGAGTTCCAGGAAAGGCTCCAAAGCTACACAGAGAAACCCTGTCTCAAAAAACAAAAACAAAACAAACAAACAAAAAAAAATCAGTAAACTTGCTGGGTGTAGTGGTACAGGTCTTTACTTCCAGCATCCAGGAGGTAAAGGCAGGTGGATTTCTGTGAGTTCAAGGCCAGTCTAGTTTATGTAGCAAATCTTAGATTTGCAAGAGTTACTTAGTGAGACCCTCTCAAAATAAACAAATAAAACAGTAAACTCTGGCTGAGGATATAGCTCAGATGGTACAGCTTGGGCCCCATGAGACCCTGTCCTAATAAAAAAATTAAACTCCAGATTATCTTTAAAAAAGAAAAAGCAAATCCAGAGTGCCTAACTACCTGTTTTGAAAGGCAAAAAATAAGACTCCTGCCAAAAGACAGGTAACACTAGCATCAAGGAGCCACAAAGAAGCATTGAATAAAATAAAAACAGTGCTTAACAAATGCTCCCCCAAGAGGCCTGCTACAGCTGAAAACAAAGCTTTCGTCTAGTCCAAAACAATGACTCGAACAGCAAACTGGCAGCAGAAACAGTGGCTACTTTTCTCCCAGGAATAACCTGCATCCAGGGGTCTTCTGGGCCTGTCTGCACCTGTCAGCTTTAAGGCCAATGAGATTTTGTTTTTTTTAAAAAAAAAAAAAAAAAAAAAAAGAGGCTAGGAATGTAACTCAGTTGGTAGAATGTCTCAAAAAATGAGGGAGGTTGTGGCTTAATTGTAAAACACTTGCCCAGCATGTGCAAGGTCCTGGGTTCAATCCCTGGTAAAAGATGAGGGGAGAGCATAACAGGGAATATTAGCGACCCCAGCACTGGAGCAAGATCACCCCAATTTGATGGTGGTCTGGACAGTGAGACCATATATCCCAAAAGAAAAAGATGGGGCTGGAGAGGTGCTCAGCAGTTAAGAGTACTTCTGGTTCTTATAGAGGACCAGGGTTTGGTTCCCAGCATCCACAGGGCGGCTGATTGCTGTCACACTCCTTCTGTGACTCTCTTTTACACACATGCACATGCACATGGGGTGGGGGAGAGAAAGGAAAAGAGAGAGAAATAATTTTTTTTTAATTTAAAAAAGAAAATGATGACAAAGTTCCAATCAACACAGCAAACATCAGAAATTAGGTCATTTTATTCCTCTAAACCCTCCATCAGCTTGCTTTCAACCAGGGTCCTAACAAAATCATGCAAAGCCCAGCCCATGGTGCTCCTCATCCTTACCGAATCCTGGCCACATTGACCTCCCAACAAGCCCCTTTCAGGGCTATTTGCTGGCTCTGCTCTTCTACAGGATGTCCAAGTAGCTTATTTCATATGAGTATTACAAGAGGCTTCCAAACACTCCCCATTACTCTTGCTAACAGAGATCTGGTAAGTTTGTGCCCTCCCTAACATAATCACACCCAAAGTTGTTTCTTTACTGTCATCTAATCAAAGCAGCCATATTTACTAAATCAATACAACACTTAATAATTCAGGATTTCCTATGTTAACCCGTATGAAAGTGCTAACACTCAGTGGTCTTTGTAATCTCACAAATGGAGAGTCTTTTGAGTATTAAAGACAGACACTTTTTACATTTATTTATTTTTATTTTATGTGTATGGGTGTTTTGCCTGCAGGAATGTCTGTGTACCATGTGCATGTCTGGTGCCCACAGAGGTCAGAAGAGGGCATCATATCCCCTGAAACTGGAGTTACAGGTAGTTGTGAGCCACCATGTGGGTTCTAGAAATGGAACTTGGGTCCTCTGAAAGAGCAGTCAGGGTGCCTAACCCCTGAACCATTTCTTCAGCCCAGAACAGATTATTTAATTGAACTAAAATAAGTAAATTTCATCTTTTAAAACTGACAAATAAGTGCCGGGCGGTGGTGGCGCACGCCTTTAATCCCAGCACTCGGGAGGCAGAGGCAGGCAGATCTCTGTGAGTTTGAGGCCAGCCTGGTCTAGAAAGCGAGTTCCAGGAAGGGCGCCAAGCTACACAGAGAAACCCTGTCTCGAAAAAACAAAACAAACAAACAAACAAAAAAACCTACAAATAAAATAATATATATTTTGGGGCATCACATGATGTTTCAAACAAGTAGAACATTTTTAAATGAAAGATACACGGATGCTACAACAGATTTGACCCTACAATGTATATCTACTACATAGCCACAAAATGCATAAAACCAGATAAAACTCTTGATAAGAAAAGCTGAACCATCTATACTGTTAGCACTAAAGTTGTGACTTTTTTAAAACCTTAACAAAGCTGGGCACAGTGCGCATGCCTGCCACCTCAACAGAGGCAGGGTCAGAAATTCAAAGTTATCCTTAGTTACATGTGGAAACGAAAAGCAGCTCGGGCCCAAGAGACTGTGCCTCACAAAACAAAGAAATATGCTGGGTGTGATGGTAAACACCTGTAACTCCAGTACTAGAGGCATCAGAAATTCAAGGCCAGACTTGGTTACATAGTGGATTTGAGTTTGGCCTGAGCTGTATAAGACCTTATCTCAAGAAAAAAAGGAAAGGAAAGAAAAGGAAAAGGAAAAGGAAAGGAAGGGAAGGGGAGGGAGGGAGGGAGGAAGGAAGGAAGACAAACAGATAGACAAGAGAAGAAGAGAAAGCCCCAAGAAACTTGATAAAATGACCATACGAAGAACCAACCGTAAGGATCCCTAAATATCTAGCAGTACACGATGCTCTGCAGGATGACTGGGCCCAGCATGCACTGAGTGTCGTGTCTGCTCTCATGGCTTTGAACACAATATAGCAATGGGGTGGTTTTTAAAAACAAGTTAAAATGGGATGCCTTCTTAGTGAGAAAGTAGCAAGTAATGAAAGCATATTTGTAAGGTGAAATTCTAAAGAATTCGAAAGACAAAGAAAGGGCTGGCTAAATGACTCATGCAGGAAAGGCCCCTGTCACATAAGTGTGGTGACCAGTTTAGTCCCCAGGATCCACATGGAAGGAAAGGACAGGGCCAACCCCAACAAGCTGTCCTTTGATTTTCTCATGTGTGCTGTGGTATGCATATGTATACATGCATTCACACACACAGTAATAAAATGTAATAATTTTTTTCAAAATTCAAAAGAATAAAACCAAGATGGAAACTAACATGGAGACCTGAACTAACAGAACACTCTATATGCCAACTCTGCCCCACTCAGAACAAGAAAGCAGACACCTGAGGCAGATGTCCAAGGCCAAGACTACTAAGAGTCCAGAACAGCAAAACAGTGAGCGCTCATTAATATCACATATATTATACACATATATGTCCAGAGTTCGTGGCGCACGCCTTTAATCCTAGCACTTGGGAAGCAGAGGCAGGTGAATCTCTGAGCTTGAGGCCAGCAAGGTCTACAGAGCGAGTTACAGGGCAGCCAGAGCTATACAGAGGAAATCACATATATTCTTTTATTCTTTAAAAAAAAAAAAAAAAAAAAGCGGGGCAGTGGTGGCTTACACCTTTAATCCCAGCACTCGGGAGGCAGAGGCAGGAGGATCTCTGTGAGTTCGAGGCCAACCTGGGCTATAGAGTGAGTTCCAGGAAAGGCGCAAAGCTACACAGAGAAACCCTGTCTTGAAAAACAAACAAACAAAAATTTTTTTTAAAAAAAAGAATGAATTTATTTAGTGTGCATGTATACATATACATGCATGAATTTTATTTGCCCCACATTGATGCAGGAGCTCAAAGAAGCCAGAAGAGAGTGCTGGATCCTCTACATCTCAGAGTTATGAGTAGGTGGTTGCGAGCCACAATGCAGGTCTTGGGAAATGAACCTTGGTCATCTACAGAAGCAGCCCCAACATATATTCTTACAAGGACTTAAGAGCTAACTATCTTTACGGAAAGAGGCTAAAATACAATCAAAGTTCAGAAACTCTGAGCAAACCTGGAATGCAAAATAGCTTTTACCAAAGGCTGCCTTTCCAGTTTGAAGATAGAATCCCAGAGCTACATCATTATTTTGGCTACATTATGGGTCTAGAATGAGCCCCTCCCAAATGAACTGGACAGGAAAGAGTCTAAGAGCATGGATGAAGTAGAACAAGCTTCTACAAGGATGCCTGTCACATTAATTTCTCCAGATGATCCAAGAAACTGCTAAATGTGGACTCAAGGTGGCTCTAGCCAGGCAGGAAGGCCTTCCAGAGTTTGATAAGCTAATGAAAAGTCACAGGCATCAAATTGTTCCATGTAATTCCACAACGCCAAGATTCAAAAATACCAAGCATAAAAGGACAAACAAGACTCTAGGAATAAGAACCCAAAGCAAAAACAACAGATGGCTTAACACCCAGTCCCAGACTCCTGTCTGCAGTACCCAGCACTTTTCAGTCTCTGCTGCAGAGGACAGAGGCCTCACAACCCTCATAGGAGACTTCCTACTAACTGGAATCTTGTTAGTTTGCGGCAAAGAGAAGCACGTGTGGGAGACTGCAGAGTGAGGCAGGGAAAAGCAAGGCAGGTAACACACAGGCTTCTAAGAGCTAGATGCTGGGCCAGCAGGAGCTAAGGGCACCACAGTCCTTCCCCAGCCCTCTCAGCACCTCTGCTGTGGAAGGTTTCACTAAGCTCCCTGCTACAAACAACTCAGTGGCTTCCATTTTCCTAATTGGATACAGAAATGATTCAGACTTCAAACACTGGAATCAACAGACCCAAATTCTGAAATCATGCTTACCTAGTTTGAAGAAGTCTAGAAAGACCTGCAAGGAACAAGAGACTTTCAAGGAGAGCAAACACATAGAATTCCAGAACAGGAAATTAAGATGAGCCAAATTAAGAACTCGGGCTGAATGGCAGCTCCGACTGTGACTGGAAAGTCAGGGGAATGGAATGGGAGAAAGGAGGTATCCATAAGACGGCGGGGGGAGTGGAAACGAGGGGAGCAGAGGAGAAAGACTGCAGTGGGTTGTCATCATTGTTGTTGTTGGGGGGCATTGACACAGGGTCTCACTATGTAGCTCTGGCTGTCCTGGAACTCACTATGTAGACCAGGCTGGCCTCAGAGATCCGCCTGCCTCAGCCTCTGAGTGCTGCACTTAAAGGCATGTGCCCCACCTGGCCAAGATTGCAGATCACCACCTAGTTTCTAGAAGCAACAAAAGTGCTGCAGCTGGACACAGAGGAAGCATCCTGAGGCTGGGAAGCCATCTACGAAAGTGTAGGGTGGGCAGGAGCAAGGGCAAAAGGTCACTAACTACTGAGCAGCATGAAACTAAGACTCAACTAGAATTGTGAGTCAAGCACAACTAAGATAATCTCAATATTCCCATGTACCTGAAAAAAATTACATGTACAAACATTTTTGCAAACATTCTCATTGAAAAAGAGCTAAAACCTCAAATCTAGAATTCATTCTGGGTGAATTTTACAAAACATTTTTGTCTTTTTAAAAAATAATTTGTCTTTAATTTTATGGGCATTAGTGTTTGCCTGCATGTATGTCTGTGTAAGGGTGTTGGATCCCTGGGAACTGGAATTACAGACGGTTGTAGGCTGCCATATGGGTGCTGGGAATTGACCTAGGTCCTCTAGAATGAGCAGCCAGTGCTCTTAACAACTAAGCCATCTCTCCAGCCCCCATTTTTTCCTGTCTTGAGAGACGGTTTCATGTAACTCAGGATAGCCTGGAATTCACTCAGTAGCTAAGAATGGTCCTGAACAACCAATCCTCCTGCCTCAACTTCTAAGTACTAGGATTTCAGGTGTGTGTCATCATGCCTGGCTTCAAGCTTTGAATAGTTAGTTCCACATGAGCTGTAGCTCTAAGAAAAATGAACAAAGGCAGTGAAACTGCTCATCTGGTAGAAGCACTTGTTGGCAAGCTGGGCCCCACAAGGTAGAATGAAAGAATGGAATCCTGCAAGTTAGCCTTTAACCTCCACATGTGTGCTGTGCCAAGTACACACAACACTCACTCTCTCTCTCTCTCTCTCTCTCTCTTTCACACACACACACACACACACACACACACACACACACACACACACACTTTTTAATAAAATGCAATAAAAAGTAGGCTAGAGAGATGGCTTATGGTTAAGAACTTGTTGCTCTTAAAGAGGACCTGGGTTTCATTTCCAACATCCACATGATGACATACACCATCCATAATCCCAGTTGCAGGAAATCTGATAATACCTTCTTCTGGCCCCCTTGCACCAAGCACAAACATGGTGCACATACATACATACATGCAGGCAAACATTCACACACATATAAAATAAAATAAAACCTTTTAAAATATTTTTTAAAAGAAAAGAAAGCTAAATAAAAAGCCAATCTTGTCTCAGGATGGAGACAAACAATTTAGGAGAATTTAGAATTTAAATTTAAAATTTAGAATATAGAATTCTCTATTAAAATCAGTAAGATAACTAAGGATTCCTCCTTTTGGTGTCTCTAGCCAACATTTCATTGAAACCCTAGACATCTCACAAAGAGGGAGACAGAAAGGAATATAAGAACTACAGTCACCATTTAATGACACGCTCTAGCTATGCAGAAAACCTGAGATCTTACACATTCCTAGAATGAAATAAAATGATCAGAATGATAACAAGCGAGGTGGGGTAGCACAACAACAACAGAAGTTCTAACCAAGCCATGTGCCTCTACACAAGAATTGCACAAGTTTTAGGCCAGCCTGAGCTACACAGTGAATTTGAGGCCAGCAAGGGCTATGGCATGGACTATATAAGGAAACCTCACTCAAAAAACAACACAACACAAAACAAAACAACAAAAAGCGCAGGATTCTCAGTCCACCTCCCTCCTGTTGAGATCCTACTCTTCTATGTGGAGACTGTTCAATTACTATCAGTAGGATGAAGGTAACGGAAAGGCCAGAGGTCAATCCTAGTCTGAACCTGCAAACCTTAGCTGGCACTCGTTGAGTAACACTCTGCAGGCTACTCAACTTCTATGGGCTCTAGTAAGTGGTGAAGCTGAGGGACAGATCTTACCAGTGTGTGAGACAGGAACAGACATCATTTTAACCTGAAAAGGTATGATGACTCAGATCTAGATGCAGAAGAGAAATGGTCTCCACATTAACACCTTGAAGACTGGCAAGAGGACTCAGCAGGTAAAGGGCTTGCTGACAGGCCTGACAACCTGAGTTCTAGTCCTGACACACCTGGTGGAAGGAGAGCACCCACTCCCAAAAGCTGTTTTCTGACCTTTACATCAAGCACATCCTGGGGTATGCACAAACACAATAAATAAATGTGATTTTAAAAATTTAACAAAGCAAGCCCATCATTCAAGGCAAAAAAAGTTGACAGTATGTTGCAGTAATAAAGTCTGAGCCTCCACCACGTGCAGGAGAGCCGTCTATATTAAAGAATACAACTTCCTGATACTGTGTAACTTAAAAGTGTCAAAATGTAACTGGCTATAGCAGCAAACTCCAATAACCTAGCACTCTGAGGCAGGAGAATAGAGAGTTCCAGCCCAAAGGGCTAAGTAAATAGACTGCCTCAAAACAAGAAACCGGCAGTACACTAAGCTCCATAGAGACAGCGCCTGGGCAAGCGAGAGCCAGACCGGCACTGGGCAACTCTGGGCCTTGCGGAGGAAAATCAACTAAACATGGGCAAAGGAGATCCTAAGGAGCCGAGAGGCAAAATGTCCTCACATGCGTTCTTTGTGCAAACTTGCTAGGAGGAACACAAGAAGCACCCGGATGCTTCTGTCAACTTCTCAGAGTTCTCGAAGAAGTGCTCAGAAAGGTAGAAGAACATGTCTGCTAAAGAAAAGGGGAAATTTGAAGACATGGCAAAGGCTGACAAGGCTCGTTATGAAAGAGAAATGAAAACCTACATCCCCCCAAAGGGGAGACCAAAAAGAAGTTCAAGGACCCCAATGCACCCAAGAGGCCTCCTTCGGCCTTCTTCTTGTTCTGTTTTGAGTATCGCCCCAAAATCAAAGGAGAACACCCCGGCTTGTCTATTGGTGATGCTGCAAAGAAACTGTGAGAGATGTGAGCAGCACGGCTGTGGACGACAGGCAGCCCTGAGAAGAGAAGGCTGCCGAGCTGAAGGAAAAGTGCGAAAAGAGTATCGCTGTTCACAGAGCTAAAGGAAAACCCGATGTGGTGAAGAAGGGGGTCGTCAAGGCTGAAAAGAGCAAGAAAAAGAAGGAAGAGGAAGAAGAGGAGGAGGATGAAGAGGATGAGGAAGAGGAGGAAGAAGAGGAAGACAAAGGCTAAGAAGAAGATGATGATGATGATGAATAAGTTGGTTCTAGGGCAGTTTTTTTTTCTTGTCTAGAAAGCATTTAACCCCCTAAAGAAAAAAATTGAAATGTAAGGCTGTATAAGATCTGTTTTTAAACTGTACAGTGTCTTTTTTTGTATAGTTAACACACTACCGAATGTGTCTTCAGATAGCCCTGTGCTGGTGGTATTTTCAATAGCCATTAACCTTGCCTGGTCCAGTCTGGGGTTGTAAATTGGCATGGAAATTTAAAGCAGGTTCTTGTTGGTGTACAGCACAAATTAGTTATATATGGGGACGGGAGGGGTTTTTTGTTTTTGTTTTATTTATCTATTTATTTTTTTCATCTTCAGTCATCTCTGATGCAGCTTATACAAAGATAATTGTTCTGTTAACTGAATACCACTCTGTAATTGCAAAAAAAAAATGCAGCTGTTTTGTTGACATTATGAATGCTTCTAAGTAAATACATTTTTTTAAATTAAAAAAACAAAACAAAACAAAAAAACCCACAAGAAACCGAAAAAGCAAAACCAGAAAAGTACTGAAATGTCATGGTTTTGGATTCTACACACCAGCTGAGTTTTAGGAGACTATCACTAGACAGCTCAGTGGGTAAAAGCATTTGCTGCCAATCCTGGCAACCTGAGTTTAATCTGCAGCATCTACTGACCAAAGCAAGCTGTCATCCATTTCTACCCTGGAGCTGTGGTTCTCCTTCTCTCTGGTTCTCTCTCTCTCTCTCACATACACACACACACACACACACACACACACACACACACACAAGTTTTAAAATGTAACTTATTTTATGTGTATGGATGTTTTATCTGCATATGCCTGTGCCCCACATGCAAGCCTGGTGCTGGAGGAGGCCAGGAGAGGGCTGTGGATCCCCTGAGACTGGAGTTAAAGACAGTTGTGAGCTGCCATGTAGATGGTTAGATGTGAACCTGAGTCCTCTGGAAGAACAGCTAGTGAGTGCTCTTAACCACTGAACCATCTCTCCAAGCTAGTAAGTTTTTTTTAAAAAGTAATTTACCACTTGTCAAATGTTGATATGTTCAAAGAATAATATCCACAACGATCTGAAAAAGCTATGTACATAAACTAAATTAAGTACTTCTCTTTGTGAGGCTAATTTTCTTCATTTGTATTAGATAAGCAAGCCGGGCTGTGGTGGCACAAGACTTTGATCCCAGCACTGGGGAGGCAGAGGCAAATGGATCTCTGTTAGTTCAAGGCCAGCCTGGTCTACAAAATGAGTTCCCAATCAGCCAGAGCTGTTATATAAAGAAACTCTGTCTTGAAAAACCAACCAATCAATCAAAAAAACAAAAACAAAAGTATCAGATAAACAAATCCAAGGGGAAAAGTTAAGTTTTACAAAATAGAAAATAAGAAATTTCAGCCGGGCGGTGGTGGTGCACGCCTTTAATCCCAGCACTCGGGAGGCAGAGCCAGGCGGATCTTTGTGAGTTCGAGGCCAGCCTGGGCTACCAAGTGAGCTCCAGGAAAGGCGCAAAACTACACACAGAAACCCTGACTCGAAAAAACCAAAAAAAAAAAAAGAAAATAAGAAATTTCATTCTTATGGCTAACTTTTCCATTTTGCAAAATAGCTTTTAGTAAAAAATGATAATAATAATAATAATACATAGTGATTTGTGGTTATAAATAATAAGGGCTTCCTTCCTTCCTTCCTTTTTTCTTTCATCTCATGTATCTCAAGATGGTCTAGAACTTGCTATGTAGCCCAGAACAGCCTTGAATTTCTGATGTTCCTACCTACAATATTCCCAAGTGATGTATGTAACACTATGCCGGGTTTCAGGCAGTGCTGGGGATTGAACGCAGGGCTTCATGCATGCTAGGCAAGCACTCTACCAACTCAGCCAGCTCCACTCCCATCCTGGAATTGATATTGTAATAAAAAATTAAGATTTATGTATGACTTGGCTCATTTCAAAGGGAATCCGCACAGCTAGCTTACAAGTGTGGCTGCAGAACACATACTTGCAAAATGAGAACCAGACCCCCTCCCCCAGAAAAAGAGAAGCAAAGGGAATACCAGAAATTTGCCTAAATATGTCCCCAATATCATCAGCCTACATTATTTAATAAAACACGTATAAGGCCATAGATCTGGAAAACAAAAACAAAAACAAAAAAACCCACAATTCTCCAATTTTTTCAAGTTACTGTCCACAAAAGCTGTGGAAACGCCAGGCAGTGCTGGTGCACGCCCTTAATCATCCCAGCACTCGGGAGGCAGAGCCAGGCGGATTCAAGGCCAGCCTGGTCTACAGAGCGAGATCCAGGACAGGCACCAAAACTACACAGAGAAACCCTGTCTGGTGGGTGGGGGGAGCTGTAGAAACTACCCCCTAAAATAGGTTTTAAGAATAAAATTGCAGCCAGGCATGGTAGCACATGCCTTTAATCCCAGAGGTAGGCTGATCTCTGGGAGTTTGAGGCCAGCCTGGTCTACACAGTGAGTTCCAGGACAACCAGGAGAAGCACCAAAACTACACAGAGAAATCTTGTCTCAAAAAAAAAAAAAAAAAGAAAAAAGAATAAAGAATAATATTGCAGTACTGGGAATGCAGAAGCCGATCTCAAGTCTGAGATCAGTCTGGGCTACACTGTAAGCTCCAAGACAGTCCTTAAAAGGTCGAAAGGGCAGTAGATACACCTCAATCGGTAGCGGTGCTTGGCTAGCTACCATGCACAAAGACCTGGGTTCAATCCCAGCACCATACAGACCAGGATGTGGTTCACTCCTATAATCAAGCACTCTGGAAGTGAAGGCAGGATGACCAAAAGTTCAAAATCCTCAGCTACTCGGTGAGTTCAAGGCCAGTCTGGACTAAGTAAGATCTTTTTCAAAATGAATGAATGAATGAATGGGGAAGAGAAACAGAAAGTTCTAATACTTTGCCTAAACTGGCTATGGTGGCTTATTCCTATAATCCCAGCACTCAGGAATCTATTCAAGGCAAACCTAGGCTACAGGGTGAGCTCCTGGACAACCTGGACTGCATAGTGAGACTGCATAGTGAGTCTCAAAAAGAAAAGAAAAGAAAGACCTTATCTAGTAAACTCTGATGGGTTAATAATGTCTTTCTGTACACTGTGAATATGTGTTGCTCTGATTGGTTGATAAATAAAACACTGATTGGCCAGTAGCCAGGCAGGAAGTATAGGCGGGATAAACAAACAAGGAGAACTCTGGGAAGGCTGGAAGATTGAGTCAGAAGGCGCCAGCCCTCTGTCCAGGGAGCAGCATGTAATGACACAAGGTAAAGCCACGGAAGATGTGGCAATATACAGATTAACAGAAATGGGCTGAGTTTAAGTGTAAGAGCTAATCTAATCAGTAGTTAGCCTGAGCTAATGGCCAAGCAGTTATAATTAATATAAGCCTCTGTGTGTTTACATGGGTCTGAGTGGACTTTACTTGGGCTGCAGACCAGATGGTACACAGGAAAACTTTCAGTTACAAAACTCAAGGTCTTTGGTTCAATTTCCAGAGCCATAAAGTTAAGAGGCAGAATGAATTTTAAGACTCCCACAAATACAGCCTGAAGAAAAATGAAAAATGGCTTACACTCAATAAAAAAAAAAAAGAGCACAAGGGTGCCTTCAACATGTATGTGATAAAAGGACAACTTGCAGAAGTCAGTTTTCTCCTCCTATCATGTGTGTTCTAGGGCTAGAACGCTTATCTGCAAGCTTGGTGGCAAATGCCTTTGCCTGCTGAGCCATCTCTGCAGCCCACCACACCAAATTTTACCAAGATTTTTCCAGTAAGTTCAAGTATACTTCTTAAGCGCTCTCTCCCTCTCTGTGTGTGTGTGTGTGTGTGTGTGTGTGTGTGTGTGTGTGAGAGAGAGAGAGAGAGAGAGAGAGAGAGAGAGAGAGAGAGAGAGAGAGAGAGA